>JARHVA010000738.1:1977500-2082500 GCA_037957365.1 Torreya grandis | reverse complement strand
TAATACCTATCTATGGACTTAACTATCATGTCAATTTTTGGTAGAGGAAAGTCATCCTTAGGGAAGGTCTTCTTAATGTCTCTGAAATCAATGCAGATTTTGATTCCTTATGGCTTTTTACTAATAGGCATAATGTTTGAGATCCACTTTGAATAGTCCATTGGTTTGATTCATCTTGCTTCCAAGAGTTTTTCCAAATCTTTATTTACAAATATGGTAATAAGAGGATGAATTTTGTGTATCTTCTATTTCACAAGCTTGGCTTCAAAATGTATAATAAGGTGGTGTACAACTAAAGTGGGGTCCAAACCTAGCATGATTGAATAGGCCCAAGAAAAAATGTCAAAAAATTCCCTCAAAAGGGATATAAAAAATACACATTATTCTTTAGTGAGGGATATACCTAATTTGATCCACTTTGGGTCATTTGGAGTCCTAATGTTGAATTTCATAGTATCTTCTACTAGGAGAGTCAAGCCATCTTCTAGAATGGTTAACAAGGATGTGTATTGGATTGTAAGGGCAAAGTCCTCTAATTTGACTGGTTCTTCAAGCTCTCCTAGGTAGGATTAATTTGAATCTCTCAATGGAAATTATGGCCATGTCACAAATACTATAAGAAATTCTTTAGAAATTTAATCAAAGACATGTTGTTCTACTGAATTGAACTCAAACCCAAAATCAAGTTTGTTATTGGTGGTTTTTTGAGATTCATTCGAGGAAAGGTGAACACCCCCATCTAGTGGTGCCTAAAATAGGTTTTCACAAAAATATTGGCCTTTCTCTTTAATTTTACCCTAGTCCAAAAGTTCCTCAAATAAGTTTTCACTTTGAGACATCAATGTTTTATTCTTTTATTTTTGGCTAAGGGTGTTCACCCACTCTCCAAAATTGGTTGCAAGATCTAGTTCGATAGAGAACCCTTATTTGTGGTCTCCTAGTAGAACATTATCTCTTAGGCCTATAAAATCTTAAAATGCCTCATCATTCTCAAATTCATCTACAAATATTATGGATTCTTTTTGGTCCCAGTCTATAAGTTGAGGATGATAAAGATGAAGTGTGGAATATTGATTGACTAGCATAAGGGTGTAAATGGTATGTGGGTGAAACAGATTGATATTTAAAAGGTATTTGTAAATGTTATGATCAAACATTGCTTCATTTCCATCATCATCATCATCACTAGTTATTGGAATTGAAACATGAATAAGATATGTGGGGCCACCCCCTAGGTGGTTTAAATTTGAGACCATAGGTTCCTTTGTATTTGGTCATATAAATAGCTCAAGAGTGCCTTACTAATTTACCCCCAGACCTCCACCTTCATAGTCTTGATTATCCATGATCCTATTAGGGTGGGATACTTTGCACTTTTATATTAATTAGCTAATTTTTCATTGTACAACTAAGAATCATCATTGACAAATGGGTATTCCTCTTGGCTAGTGGTTGGTGTGAAAATAATAGGTGTTAGACTATGAATCTTACCTCTTCCCTTATATTACCATACCATGTAAGCAATTTTAGCTTTAGGCCTTCCATAGGACTTGGGGCTCTATGGAATCTTGGAAATATGGAATGTTTTATGGTTCAAATACCCTCTTGAACCATTGCTCAAAATATTAAAATGATTAGACATTTTAAGAGGAGGTATATGTGAAGATGTGGCAAGGCTATCTAGGTCTATATAATTGGCCTCTGATAATTTGACAAGTATCTCTTTGTCTTTATCATTCTTAGGTACTAAGTCTAGGCCAAAAAAGTAGTTGTAACTTTCATATTCAACCTCTAAATTCTTGTAGTGTTCATATGGATATAGATTTCCATGGATAGTTACCTCCATCCCCAAATGAATAAACTTGATACACTTGTGTGATATCGATAATATTACACAAATTTCATGTATCCATGGTCTACCCAAAATCAAATTGTATGATAGATCTAGGTCTAGCACATGACAAAGTGTAGTGTGGTTCAAAGTCTCAACAATAATTGGTAAGCTTATATTTCCTTGTGATTCACATTCTTTATTATTGTAGGCTTTGATAGTGATATTTTATAGTTGTAGATTGGTTATTGTATATCCCAGATTCTTGATGAGCTTTAGAGACACAATATCTAGGCTTGATCTATTATCTATGAGGGTGCATTTGACTTTGTGCCACATGATGACAACTTCAATGTATAACAAGTTTTTATAGAAAGGGCCAAGGGATGACATATCACTTTGGTCAAAGGTCAACTATTAGCTTGGGGCTAGGTGTCCAACCAAATCCTGGAATTTGTCTAGCGTTATGTCATTTGGAACTTGAGATTGGCCTAGGAGATTTGTTAAGATATTCTCGTGGATAGTAGATGTACACAAAAAATGTAGAATGGATATTTATGCAGGTGTCTTTTGGAGTTATTCCACAATATCATATGTCTTTTCCTTAACACTAGTATTTGGATTGCTTCTACCCAACATAGTGGGTTGGATTAGGTCACTAGAAGGAGGTTGTGGGTCTAAGATGGTAATATTTTACCACCAATTTATGATTGCATAATAGATATTATATGCAAGAGCATTGTAATTATAAAAATATAGATATGGGCCAAATAGGATAAGTCTCAATTATTGGTGCACTTGGTTATAGTCATGAGGTAATGATGAGTTATCAACATAATGTCTTGAAATAGTAATCCCTGGTTGCTATTACATTTGGTTGTGGTCCTAGGTTAAGGAAGGATTACTGGCATAGATAAGTTTATTGGTATTATTAGGTAGTGGTCTTGGTCTACTAGAACTTAATATAGGATTAATGGTAATGGTATAAAAATTCCCACCCATAATATGACCTACAACTTTATTGTAGTCATGTGCAACTATGTGGTAAGTTTATTGGTTGTTGGGATCATTTTGGCCTTGGTTCCTCCCATTCAGTTGATATTATTATTATTTCTAATTTTTTGTTGTTGTTGATACTATTGTTTTTATTATTCTAGTCTTCTTTACTACTATTATTGGTTGGCATTATTGAGTTATGGAAAAGGGTTTTAGTAGATACCTATATTTTGATTGGAAGTAGATGCTCTATTATCCAATTAGATTTATCCATTTTATAACATATTTTAAATAAGGTGCTCTAATTGCACATATTAACATATAGAATGTCCATAAAAATAGTGGTATTCATAGAAATAATTCTCTCTATACCAGTCTAGATATGATATACCCTTAGGATAGTGTTTTGGAATTGGCCAACTAATAATATTGGCCATAACTATTTTTTGAAACACTACTTCAATATGTTCACCAAGGTCATTGAAGACTCTAGGAGTGGGTTTTATTCTTAGACGAGGGGTTTGTAAATGTGGTGATTATGTAATTTTAGGTGTTGTCAAGGTTTCTATGAAGGATGTGCTTAATGAATATGTTACTAATGGGGAACAAGATGCATTTGTAGCTAAGTAGATAGTGTTTGCACCATTTAGACATGTCATAAATCAGTTACTCCATTACAAAAAATGTTCTTATTTTAGTTGTATGGTTTGGATTTTTCATAATTGCTAGCTTGAGCTAGTGTCGATGCTTACACTTGGACTTAGTTATGGATTTGACTTAGGCCTACACGTTAATTTTAGTTCTGATTCTAATTTGAGGAGGTTAACTTGATAATCCCTCTATTAATAAGGGTATTTTCAAATTTTAAGCCTTTATCAATAATCTCCTTGAATGTGTGCACACACTACAGCTCTAGATGATAGGATATCTCACTGTGTAATTTTTTGGTAAACACAATGGCCAATTTTTTTATCTAGTAAGTTGTGAGTGAAGTGACTAGCAAGTTCTCTCCATCTCTATAAGTATCTTTTAAATCTCTCTCCATCTTTTTGCTTGGCCTGTGTCAAATATACTAATGAAATCTCATGCTTGAGATTTAAGAGAAATGTTGCTTGAACTTATCTAAAAGATTATCAAAGTTAGATACTAATTTTTTTGACAACTTGAGAAACCACTCCAAAGCTTGTCTAACTAGAATTTGAGGAAATAAAAGGTAAATGTCAAATAATCCACTAGTTGGTAAGCAATAAAGAACTATATTAGATATGCCTTAGGGTCTCTTTTACACTTATACTTATCAAATTTTAGTGGTTCATAACATGGAGGAAATGGTATCTAAATATATTCCATATTAAATGGATATGAATACATGTCTAATTTAAATTTCTTGGTCTAATACCCTATTTGAATGGTGGAAATTGCATCCTTATTTTTTTTAGTTATTGATTTGATAAACTAGATGGTATATTTGGTTGAGGTTGTAGCTAGGTGGTCAAAGGTGGATTACCTTGACCAAGTATAATAGAGGAATGGTTTTTTGTTTAATAATGGTTTAATGAGTGAATTAACTAAGAGTATGCATCTATAGATTGGGATGTGGATGTTGAAATTACACATGTTGTTGATAGATATTCTACTTTGGATTCGGTATATGGCCTTGGGTGTAAGGGAATTGGTTTTGAGATGGAAGGATATGGATTTATGAGCTATATTACATTTTTTAAGGTTGAGTACAAATTTTCCATTGACTAGTCTAACTTGGTTAAATAAATTGAACTTGTTATTGACCAAGGCCTTGTATTTGAATCTATGGCATTTACTGGGTCAAAGATAATGGTTAACTAATTATTACTTATTGGACATTGGAACCTTTTTATTGCATAAAATTTTGTTTTTTACTAGATGTTTTTTGGATGTTTGGCATTTATATTTGACCAATAGAAATACATTGTTGATTATATAACATTTAGGATTGTAAAGGTATATTGGTATGTGACTATTGAGGTACATTTGTCGCTACCTACTGAGGTGGAATATTTATTTCCCCCTATTGAGGCATCATAGTGTTCTCCCTCTGTTGTATTGGTAAATTAGACTATGTCTATTGTCATGAAATATTCACCATCACCTATTGAGGTGGGATAACATTCACTATTTATTATTGAGGTAAATCATTGGTTGGAGTTTGATTACATATCCCTTATTATTGTGTGCTTGAATAAGCAACTAGTTGAGGATTGGGTGTAATTTGTTGTGGTTAGGAAGTAGGCATTATTCCCCCTATTGTATTAAACCACTCATGGTATTGGTAAGAGGCACTTATTATTTTGAAGTATTTGTTAGTGCATTTAAACCACTTTGGCCTAGATTAGAAGACAATTGTGTGTTATCCATAATATTTGGCACATTGTTCTACATAGAGGCCACAATCATGTATTTAATAAATGGAACATTGATCATGTCACCTACTAAAGTACTTTGGGCAAATGGATCTACACCCATATTAGCTTGACCTGTTAAATTAATTAACACTCTTGTTGAATGAGTTAGATATATGAGTGGAGCATTTGATATGATCATGGCATTGAAATTATGTGATAGGTTAAGGTAGGCATGATATGCATGTTATATTTATGTGAATTGGTCCTCCATGGGGCCCTTTCTCTTGTAATCATATTTGGGTCTTGGTATGACACCTACATGAGCACTTGAGGATAACTAGTAGAGGTTTATTTCATAATTTGGGAATAAGGTACATTTATTGGGACTCTAACTATATTAGGTAGGTTTTCATGATGTAAGTCTACTATAAACTTGGCCCCTACCTCCATATATTTGATTAAAACATCATCCTTACTTTGAAGTAAGTGATGATAAAATAGTTATGGGTCATATGTCAAATACATGGTTATATAATATGGCTAAACTTAGATGTGTTCTATAATAGATGACATACTAGATAGATACTGGGATGCTTGTTGTTGGTTGTGTTCTAAATATGAAGGTGTGTTAAAATGGATCTTGACTTCATTCCACATATTGAGTAGTGTAAAGAGGATAGGGATCCATTTCAAAAACTACATCATCATCATATGGGTATTATACAAAGTTATTTCTCATGACCTTATTATCATAATATGGATCGTACATAGTTCCACTACATTTTTAGTGAGGCATATCCAAATTAATGACTATTTTTTGTGAAGAAAAGGTCTAGAGTTATACAAACTTTGAAAACTTGGTCCAAAGTCAAATGGTCTAAAATGTGGCCTATGAATGGATCTATTCTCCAAAATTTTTAACGATAAAATTAGTCTAAAACATCCTCAAGGTCTAATATCAAATGTGTCACACAAATGGTTAAGTAAAATATAAATCTGAATGCTAATTTTGGTCAAAGTGTTTCAAATAAATCTAATTTGGGTCTAAAAATGAAAATGTTTCTAGGTATTTAAGAAAAAGGAAAAAATATAGGCTAAAAAAAAAAGGTATAAAATAAAAGGTAAAATGTTAGGACTTTGCAAATATGGCACAAATCTAGACTTTAAAAAAAAGGTAAATTCTAGGTCTTTTGGAAACATGAGAAAAATATAGACTTGAAACAAATGAGGTCAAGGTAAAATGGTAAGATAATTAATCTAATAATTTGAAACACATGGAATCAAACTAGGAATATATATTCAAACACAAACTTGACCATTGGTAAAAGACATTGGACTTTAGGCATATGCATAAAAATAATTGGGAAAATCAATTTCAAGTAGGCAAAAATAAAGATGAGGAGTTAAACATTCAAGCCCAAGTGATGAGCAAGAATAAAATGTAAACTAATGGAGCTTGAGGTTGTGTTTCAATGAGATACATAGAGAAGGTAACTTGACCTCCCTGGGAAGAATGGTGTTAGTGCCATAAACTAGGGAATGTGGTGTGGTTCCTATTGGAGTATGGTAATTTGTATAGTATTCCCAAAGGGAATGAAATATATATAGGTGTTAGTCATTACCATCATCATTAAAAATGTTTATAAGGATGTTGACAATGGTCTTATTAGATGCCTCTACTTGGCAATTACCTTGTGGTTAATATGTAGTGGAAAAATGTTAGGTGAGGTTTTACTTAGCACAAAGTGTTGTGACAATCTTATTCTTAAATGATCTATCATTATTAGATATAATTTTAGATGGGATACCATAATGGCATATGAGATTATTGAAGATGAATTTTTAAACCTATTTTATAGTCATGTAAGTGATGGGTATAGCTTCAAACCACTTAATGAAATATTTGGTAATGCTTAGGATGTGTTTATGGCTATTAGATGAAGTTGGCTTAATATTCCCAATGAGATCAAGTCACCAAATTAAAAATATCCATGGTGTAAGAATAAATTTGAGTATTATGGTTGGGGCATGTATCAAATTGCATGATTTTGACATTTATCATACCTTTTGACATAAATAATTACATCTACTTCCATGGTTGGCCAATAGTAACTAGTACGTAGGAGATTTTTGGCCAAGAAAACCCCATTGGTGTGGGCTCCGCATACTCCTTCATGAACTTCCCTCAATGCTAATGTATATTTTACCAAATTTAAACAATTAAGGAAACTTATATCAAAGATTTTGTGGTAAAGGGTTAAACCAAGTAAGGTATAATAAGAGGCTTGATGTGTAAAGGCCTTTTGTTGTTTATGTGATAGGTCTAGTGGAAGGACATAGTCGTGAAGGTAGTTTTATAGGTCCAAATACCAAATAGATATGGGACCAATAATATCATAGATCATAGTGATAATTGAAGGTTCATGATCAGGTGTTAGAAGATTTTCAATGATGAATTGATATTATTTTGGCTTGTATATACTAAAAATCAAAGATCTAATGGTAGCCATGGCATCCATAGTCTTGTTACTAGTCCAAGGTATATATTCAAACTATATATGGGTAATATATTGTTTGAGAGTGTCCACCATGGCCTTATATGGTGCCAACTTATCATATTTGGTCTGAAAGTGGTATGTAACCTAATTCATGATTAACTAAGAATCACCATAAATTTTTAGAAGTTGAATGTTTAATTTTAATGCTTGATAAAGCCCCATAATGAGTGCTTCATATTTATCCATGTTGTTAGTAGAAGGAAAGATGATACATAATGATTTGGGAATGAGATCACCCTATGGTGTAATAAACAATAGGCCTTCCCCCAATCCATGAGAAGTAAATGACTAATAAAAATATAGATTCCATTACTATTCCTCAAGAGGTGTTTATATGATGGTCATGATGAACTCATCTAGGAATTGAAAAGTAAGTGGTTTTGTATCTAAAAGGGGAGCTTCATCAAGCTAGTCTATAAGGACTTATCCCTTTATGTATTTTTGATTAACATACTCAATCTCAAACTCACTTAGTAGCATGATCCATTTATTCATGTGGTCATGTGAAGATATCTTAGATAGTAGATACTTGAGCAAATCTACTTTTTCAATGACTATGGTCCTATTGTTAAGTATGTAATGATGTAGATTCTAGGTTGTAAAGACCATAGCTAAAAAGGCTTTTTATATTAGAGTATATTTGTGCTCATACATGATTAGTGTACATATTAAATATTACATGGCTCATTCTTTTCCATTATCATCATGATGAGCTAAAAGTGCCTCAAGGCATTGTCAGTGGTAAATAGGTATAGTAAAAATGGCCTCCCTAACATTGGTGGTAACAAAATAGGTGGATTAGCAAGATATTCCTTTAGATGATGAAAGGCTTTCTAAAATTATTTTTCCCAAATAAATGTAACACATTTATTTAATAAGTGGTTTAAGGGATGGAATCTATCGACCAACTATGAAATGAAGTGTCTGATAGACTAGATTTTTCCTTTCAAATTGTAGAGCTACTTCAAAGTGAAAGGTGGTGGCATTTCATTAATGGCTTGTACATTGGTAGGATCAACATCAATGATTTGGTGAGAGATAATAAATCCTAAAAAAATTATTAAAGTGACACCAAACATGCAATTCTTGGGATTGATTAGAACTTTTTACTCACGAAGCCTTTTAAATATCCTTCATAGAACAGTTGGATCATCTATATGGGTCTTTGATTTACCTAATATGTCATTGACATAGTATTATACAATATCATGCATCATATCATTAAATATAAAGGTCATGTATCTTTGATATGTGGCCCCAACATTTTTATGTATGAATGGTATAACTTGATAGCAAAAGTTCCCCAAGGAGAGGTGAATGTTATCTTGTGTTGGTCTTCTAGCACAATCTTGATCTGATTGTATCTTGAAAAGCCATCCATAAGGGAAATAATTTATACCCATATGTGGAATCAGCTGTCATGTTTATATTCAGTAGAGGAAAGCCATCCTTGGGGTAAGACTTGTTAATGTCTCTGAAATTAGTGTAAATTTTGATTCCTTCTAGATTCTTACTAATAGGCATAATGTTTGAGATCCACTCTGAATAGTTGATCGGTCTGATGCATCTCACTTCCAAGATTTTTTATAGCTCTTTATTTACCAATACATCAATATAAATATGCATCTTACATAATGTTTATTTCATAGGATTGGCATCATGATGTATAACAAGATGGTGTACAAACAAGGTAGGGTCCAAACCTAGCATGTCTGAGTAGGCCTAAGAAAAAATGTCAAAAAACTCCCTTAAAAGGGATATAAAAACTTAACATTCCTCCTTAGTGAGGGATGTGCCTAATTTGATCCACTTTAGGTCATGTGAAGTCTTGATGTTTACTTTTTTAGTATCTTCTACTAGAAAAGTTGAGCCTTCCTCCATAATGCATGGTGTACAACCAATATAGGGTCTAAACCCAACATGTCTGCATACTCTTATGAAAAAATGTTAATAAACTCCCTCAAAAGGGTTATAAAAAATTCACTTTCCTCCTCAGTGAGGGATGCACCTAATTTTAACCACTTTAGGTTGTCTAGAGTCCCATTAGTTACTTCTATAGTATCATCTAATAAGAGAGTTGAGCCATCCTCTAGAATGGTTGGAAAAGATGGGAATTGGCCTACAATGACATAGTATTTTGATTGGACTAGTTATTAAAAATCTCTTAGGCAAGATGAATATGAATCTCCCAATGGCAAAGATGAATATGTAATTTTATCAAAGACATGTTATTCTACCAAACTAAACTTAGACCCAAAATTAAGTTCATCATCAGTGGTTTCCTCAACTTTATTAGAGGATAGGTGAATACCCCCATCTAGTGGCACTTGAAATAGGTTTTCACCAAAAGACTACCCTTTCTCTTTACTTTCACCCTAGTCTAAAAGTTCCTCAAATAGGTTTTCACTTTTGGACCTCAATGTTTTATTCTTTTATTTTTTTCTAAGGGTGTTCACCCACTCTCTAAAATAGGTTGTAGGATCTAGTTTGATAGATTACCCTTATTTTTGATCTCCTAATAGAATATTATCTCTTAGGCCTAAAAATTTGCAAAAGGTCTCATCATTCTTAAATTCATCTAAAAGTATTTTGGATTCTTATTGGTCCCAGTGTATAAGTTAAGGATGATAAAGAGGAATTTTGTAATGTTAATTGATTGGCATAATAGTGAAAATGGTATGTGGGTTAAATATATTGGTATTGGTAAGGTATTCATAAATTTTATGATCAGAATCTGATTTATTGTTAGTATCATTGTAATTAGTCATTGGCATTGGAACATGAATAAGATACATGGGTTCAACCCCAGGTAGTTTAAATTTGAGACCATAGGTTCTTTTAAATCTGATCAAAGAAATGGGTTCAAGAGTGCACCCTACTAATTTTCCCCTTGGCCTCCACATTCATAGTCTTGATTATCCATGATCTTATTAGGGATGGGACACTTTGCACTTTTGTAGTAATTAGCCAATTTGTCATTGTATAACTAGGAATCATCATTAGTGAGTGGGTCTTCCTCTTGTATAGTGGCTAGTGTGAAAATAATAGGTGTTGGACTATGAATATTGCCTTTTCCCTTCTATCACCATCTCATGTAATTGGGTTTATCTATAAGCCTTCCATAAGACTTGGGGTTCTATGGAAGCTTAGAAATAAGGAATGTGTTATGGGCCAAATACTCTCCTAGGCCATTATATGAAATTAAAAAAAATTTAGACATTTCAATATGAGTCATATGTGAAGATGAGGTAAGGTTATCTGGGTTTATACAATTTGACTTTGGAAATACAATAAGTATCTTTTTGTATTTGTCCTTCTTGGGTAATGGGTTTGAGCCAAAACGGTAGTTGTAACTTTCATATTATACCTCCAAATGATCAAAATGTTCATATTTTAGAACATAATTATTGAGATTAGGTTGAATTAGTCTCTTAAAACTTTATTTCACATGTAATTTAACATTCCTTGAACCATCAAATAAATACAAAGATATAACAATGCATAAAGAGTCATTCACATGAACATACCACAAGAAACACACATATGAGTGGGAAACCCTTAAAGGTAATAAAACCCATAAATTTTTAAAAATTTAATACAATCCTATAATTAACATTATCAAATTTATTAAATCACTGACTTCACATGGAGCACCAACCCCAACTAGGCTTTAACAAGCACCTACTTGCAAGGAAGAACCAACCCCCTAGATGACTCAACACCAACACAACATCATAATTACTTTTATAAAATTCATATCACCTTGTTTATAAACCAAATAATTATTACCACATCTTCATATATTCACACTCTTATCCCTCTCGTCTTGCCTTCTAGGCTTCTTCACTCAACTAGCCCTCTTCTTGACTTGATAGGTCATCTGACCTTGATTTTCATACATAATAACCTTGTTATATATTCATTATATATTATATGAACCTTTTTAATGGTATAAAATATATACTTCATCTCTTTAAATTACTATATCCTTTGCTTCCACTCACTCAATCTCTAACTCAGCAATTAGGCCTATTAAGCCTTGTTCTTATACTAGGCTCTTGATCATAAACCTATCAATTTAACATACACTTTATTAATTATATTTTACACATAATAGGCATTAATTCATGAAAAAGACATTAATAAAATGTTAAATTATTTTTTACATAGCTCAAATGGACCAAATCCTTCTTTAGGCCTTAAGGAGACCTAATTCAATTAGGCCTTCATTAATACATGTTACCCTTTGATATTTTTAAAACACCACACATGGTAATAAAACTTAATATTACACTAAAATATAAACCTAATAATCTCATCTTATGTCCATGACATATTTTATCTCCAACCACCACTTGAAGCATGTCATTAGCACTGTTCATAATTAAAACTATGAACATACAAAAAGTCTATCTTGAACTACTGAAGATTAAACATACTTTAGATGATAAATTATGTCAATAAAATACATATATATAATATATATGACCTAAAATAAATCACAATATTATTTATACTTCACAACTTAGGGCAAAAGGACTCAAGCCCTACTCTATAAATAGCCCATTTAGAACTACCAAAATACCTTCAAGCACAATCATGGTGATAATGACCTTCAACACCTATGTAGATACCTTAAATTATTTGCAATGCATGTAGATGATACTATGAGATAATTATACCATGATAAAATAGATAAATTATATTATCAAATTGAAATATTGGTCTTGTAGACAAATCTCATATCTTCACTGTACACAAACCTCATTGAGCCAAACAAGTCAACTTGTGAGCAACTTTTTCACTATAACCACTGACCTTTAAAACTTATACTAGATATGAGAATGTATTAAAATTCCTCAATAAAACCTCCATGTAATTGGTTCCATCAATATTATATGTTAACACATCCCTAATCCTCTTCTCACTATTGCTTGGGTTTTTCACTATTTCCACCGTTAGGCCTATTAGCTACTAGCCAATTTGGATGATTGGTTTAACACACTTGAGGGATATAAATTGTATATAAACATTAATTGAAATCAAATATAAGTATCAAGCTTCATCTTCTATCCATTTATCAATTTTTACTTGGTCAAATCTGATTGTTATAGTAAATATCCAAAAAATAAGGCTTTTACTATAGTGTCCACTCACTCACCTAAAGACTCCATCACACCTAAAGATGCATGGGAGAGTTGATTACAACCTCCAATCACTCAAATATCCATACCAATCCATTTTAAGAACTTTATAATAATTTATTTCATATTAGGTCACTATTAGGGTTCTTTAAGGGTTTAAACCATTTTCCACTATTAGTAATCATTCATAAAGCTTATCCCCTCATTACAAAAACTAATGCCTAGAACATTGAGTTAGGACCCTGTTATCACATAGGTTTTGAACCCATTATTTTTTGTTTGTAAATATCATATGTAAAATACCATGACAAACTTCCTTTCACTAAATCTAATGGAATTGATAAAATACCAGTTTTATAGAAATTTTGGTCTTTTAGTGTTCTTGATCCTAAACTAGGTTTCACTGGGAAAAGAGTTTGATAAATGAAACTTGTAAAACTAAAAAATGGTTATTACACCAAATATATTTTAGTGGATTTTAATTATTTATTTAATGAACACAACATAATATAAAAATGGATTGAAATTTATTTGAGCACAGACTCATGCAAATAGGAAATCAAAGGAAATATTTGATGTTTTTCATAAAAGGGACAAGATTCATTTGTTTTAGTCAAACCATATTTTAGAAGGGTAATATATACCATAAATAAATTTCTTATTATTTAAATAAGAATTTAAACATCCATAAATACTCAAATAACTCTGTATACACAAGGATTTCTCAAACAAAAAAGGTAAAATATTTAATTTATTTTGTTTTTTAGGTTATAACTTGTAGAAAATACATTCAAAATTTAGAAATATATCACTAACATCAAAACATAGATTATGCTATGGGGTCTTCCCATATTTATACAAAAATATCTCATAGATGAGATGTAGTTATTAAAATTTCAATGCCCAGTAGAAGGAATCATGCAAAAAGAGGCATGATCTCCTATTTGTGGTGTCCTTGACATTGCAAAATGGTTTAAAAAATGCATGAAAGAGATGGGCATGATATTCAAATTGATGTGTCATGAATGGAACTAGAAAATCTTCATACAACACCTTAAGTCTTATCCATACATCTATAAGTTACTCTTTATGAAAATGGGTGGCACCCAAAATGAAACTCAACATTTAAACATAAGATAACTTAGAAGTAACTCAAGTCACTTTTTATGAAACCCTGACTTGAAAATTACAAGTGAAACTTTTAAAACTTATAAGTCATGTCACTTTATCAAAATTGAATTTACAATTTTTAATATATGATTTTACTACTTTTTAAAATTATAACTTGTAACCATAGAAAGTGTAATTTGCAATTGTGATTTTTACAACTTTCAACCTGTCAAAAAATATAAAGTTTAAAATACATATTTCACTTTCTCAAAAGATTTATAAAATAGAGCTGTATTTTTACAATATACAACTTTACAATATTTTTACAATAATGAAATTACAATTCATGAAAATGTTTTAACATAATAGAATTAATCAATTTTCAAAACTTCCTCTGCCTTCTGGTCTTTCTTGGCCTTTAACTTCTCAACATATGTGTTAAAATATTTGAAAATATCCTATATTCTATCCTCATCTAGTCCAAAGGATTAGAGGTTAGAGACATCACAATTTGATACTATTTCAAAAATTTCCCACCTCAAAGCCTTGATTTCCTACATTTCTTTTCCCATCTTATCCAATACATTTTGATACTTGATATAGCGGTGAATAAAACTTACGGTGAAGACCATGGTTTGAGAAAATTATTTTTCAACTACTTCCCTGAACTTATTCTAAACCTCCTCTACTAGAAAGAGGTTATCTTCATCATATGATGGTTGGTATGATAAATTATTTAACGTCTCTTCAATGTCATACATCACATCATCAACCTTGTCATATGAAACATTGGCCTTATGGGTAGTCTTTGTAGGTACCTTTATCTAGAATTGAGATTATTTATGCAATTCCTCTTGCTCCCCATCATTATTTAGTATTCCTTTATCAAGGAGGATTTCTATATCAATTGAATCCATAATTTTCAACTTGGGATAATACAAATTCAAGATTTGTATTTATCCTTCATACTGATTGACCTAATCTCTTAGTGTGTCCCTTATTTCTCTAATAACTATATAATGGTCCATTATTGTATTAATAACTTATTTCCATTTGAAATGATTTCTTTTGACCATTATTTGGTATCCCTTCCCATATTAGCAATTTCAGTCACTGTATCTATTATTGCCTAATCTAGAAATTGGTTGACTAGTTATGTTGACTCTGCTTTTTCTAATGATCTACTAGGCTCTATGAATTTGTTTAGTGTTGTTATGAGTTGATCATCCTTGTTATTTAATTCATCCTTGGTGGCTTTATCATTGTCTATTCTTTCAAATAGGGAGTTGATGCTAGATTGAACATCATGTTTTAATCCCTCCCTTATCAATCATTCAAGGTGAACCTTGGATATTTGATAATACCCCACCACAAGATATTCCTTTGGTTTATCTGGTAAGGGGATTGAAATCTCAACATACATTTCCCCTTTATCATCACACAAGATCCTGAAGGTCCAAGGAGTAGCCTTAGAATTTTTTCACATTTTAAAGGCCAAAGTCCAGTGTACTGGGGGAAATCATTTGCTTTCACTTATTTCCCACTGATTATGCTAGCCAATTATGGGTAGCATATGGATTCATAGATACTATCACCTAAGAATTAGTAGTTGAGGCTGTAACACTAGTAGGCACTGTGACAAGTATAGAATCTTATATGGATGTTTCCATTGGTTGATTAAGAGATGTCTGTGAAATTCTATCTCCATCAGCTATTTGTAAATCTACATTTTCACCAAGAAATTATATTTCTCCTATCTCCATCTAAGGTGTTTTTGAAACTAAAAAAGTGGAGGAGTTGGGGGCAATGGAAACAAATATGTCTATTAAGGAAGTGGAAATAGAAATGATACTATTAGGGGAATAGACATAGGAACTTTGAATTTGGTAAAAGGTAGAAGGGTTGAAGCCAAATAATTAAATGAATCAATAAAATGTATTTTTCCACTCAATTTTATTATGGTAGGGAAGATGAAAGGAGATGAAGATGATGCAACACTTATCCCAAGAGTTGGGATGACTAGTGGAACTTAAGTTAGGATGATTGAGTCAATAGTTATGTACTTATGAGTGGTGTTGGAAATTAATGGGGATGGAATGGAAGGAATTATGAGTAGAATGGAAGTAATTATGAGTGTAATTCAAAAGGTAAGTGAAATTAAATGAGGGAGTGAAATTTGAGGAAGGGAAAGTTGAGTGGAAACTTAAGAATCCACTAATGAGGGAACCTAAATGTCTACTTAGATTGCTTGCACTAGTTATAGTGTACTTATTATGGTAGGTGAGGTGATAAGAATGAGGTTGGTGTGGAAAATTAAGATGCAAGGGGAGTGGAGACTTGAGGTGGAGATGTTAGAGCTTCAAGGACAATATACACAGGTGGAGGGTGAATAATAGAAATAGGGGTTATCACTATTACAAACATGGGGGTAGAATTTGTGGATGTTCTTGTTGCAATGGTGTTCTATGATGAGATGTTGATTGGTTGATCTAATACTGACCCATATTTACTTTATTTCCCCTTCTTGGACTTAGTTTTCTTCTTTTTTTGGGATGTCACTGGCCCTTCTGATTGTTCATTTGTTGTCCCATTAGACCCTCTGTAGATGAAGGAATTCTTTCTTCCTTAACCTTTAAAAGCTTCTCTCTGATACCCAATATATTTTTTTACTTGAAATCCTTTGATTTTCAACCATTTGATCATTCTATTGATCACGTGTGTTATTCTATCAACCAAAGAGAAAGATTTTAGAGTTGACCACCTTAATGGTAGAAGGGGTTGTGTGATAATATTTGTATAATAGTTTGGATCTATTAGGGAATCATCATCCACCAAGTCATCTAGGATTGGTACCAAATCATAATAGTTAACCTATTATAAGGTCATTCTAGAATGGCCTTTCAATCTGACCTTCTTTTCATCCTATAAGTCCTCCCAAAAATCTTCAAAATATGGAACATGGGAGTATGTGGAAACTCCCAATGTGTTAGTGATATTCACATAAACATCAAAGAATTTCCTAGACTCCAATGTTCTTAGGTTCATTTAACACATATATAAGTATACACACTTGGACTTGAGGAGGAAGTGGCATGTCTATCTACGAATTCTTATTGGGAAATGAATTCTTGACTTGTGCCTATTGGATAGAAGTTTTTGGGTCTCCACAAGTTTTTTGAATAACTCCATCAATGACTACTTGTCACTAACATATCTAGGGATTATGTAGGGGAAAACACTAAATATTATTGACCTAATATATGAATAATTAAGGAATTTAATGAAGTAGGATCCCCATTTGGAAATCTCTGTAGCTGTTGCCTGTGAGAATCTCATTCTCCCTAGTTCCTTATCAAACATGATTATGATGCAATAGATAAAAACTCATTAACTCTCTTGAAGTTTTTTATACTAGCCTTTATTATGAGGTCATGATAGTAGTTGTATACTCTTCTTGTTTCACTAAGTACTGTGTTAAGGCCTAGGAAAGATCTCCCTTTGGCCAAAATGTATAGAAGGTAAGAAGTCATGAAGAACTTTTCAATTGTTCACATCTCCATCAATTACTTATGGAGGTAATCAATTAGAAGTTGAGCCCAGTGGATATATTGGTGTTTTGATAGATGACCCAAATGTACTAGTACATCCACTCATTGAAGCTCTTAGCATTAAGACTACTAGTAATCCTATGCAGCAATATTATAATATACCCTACTTCATCTTTAAAGTTAATCCTTGCCAATGTCTTTTGAAATATGGTGAGGGAAGACTTGGGGGATTTAAGACATTATCTATTTATCATCTTATGAAATCCATCTCTATTATCATGGAAGAATTGATGTGATGTCTTTAGAATTATATTGAGATAAATCTCAAACTCTGGTATTACAAACACTGAATTAATGAAAGCAGGGTCTAGATTCAAAATATTTTCCCCTTTGTCATTCAAAACCTCTCATCTATTGAGATCATAATGTTGTGCTAGTGTTAGCACCAACTTAGGGCTTTAGACCATTAGAGGGAAAGTTGTTTCCTATAAAATTTTAGATTAATAGATACCCTAGATCCAATCATTCTTAAACTATGCATTTATGTGAGTCCAAAAGTCTCCTAGGTTAATGTGAGGTAGGTCTATATCAGTTATCTCTATAGTATTTGAATCTAAGATTAGAGTCACCCTATGGAATTTTGATTTAAAATTCATCTCTTTCTAAGACATGAAAATTGGAAAGAATGTTTGTGGAAAATTAACTACAAGAGTTGTTGGGGTTTGTATATGTTTGAAGCAAATATAATCTCTAATAGAGATGGGAGGTGCTTTATGCAGGTAAACATTTTGGTAGAACTAGTAGGTGTTCAAAATAGATGAGAACTCCATCAAAATATCAAGTGTTCTGGACAAGTTGGAACTTTGGTGGAAAAGGAAGGTGTTCTAAGCAGATGAAAACCCTGGTGGAACTTTGAGGTGCTTGGATCAAGTCTAATGTCCATAGGGACTTGGAATCTTATAGGGATTCTAGGTGCTTGGAATATGTATAACCTCCTATGGAAATGGAAGTTGTTTTGAACAAGTCTAATGTCTGAAGGGAATTCAAGGATCTCATAGGAATATTTATTAGGATTGTTTGGGAATATGCTATGGTATATTCAGTAGGTTTTGGTGAAGCCCTATATTTGACTATGAATCTTTAAGGGAGAGACTTAGGATTTTTACGATGAAACTTTGAAAAATAAAAACCTAAAACCTAAAACCTTAATTATGCTAGATACCTTGGAAACTAATGAAAACTTAGGCTAAAATATGACCATAATATGAATAATAATGACAATAAAACCTTAAAACTAGATGACGTCAATGTAAAACCCTAGCTAATGAAAATAATATTTGCAATAAATGGAAATAACTTAAAAAATATTTAATTTGAAATAAAATGGGTAAAATCACAAGGAGAATACTATGCAAAGGTAAAAATGACATGATACTTGGTTTGTAGATCTGGCTTGAAGTTCTTAGGTACTTGGTGCATGGATCGAGGTCGATGGCATGAAGGTCATTGTTGGACCTTGAAAACACAATTAGAAATTTAAATAATAAAAAATACCCAAATCACATTACTTATATAGAAAATATCTACAATTAATGTTTCCATGGTGGTTGGTGGTAGAACCTTAAGGTTCTTGGAGTAATTCTAATGCCTATAGGGTTAGGATTTTGAATCGCTTTATAAATGGGAAGGTGGAACTCCATGTGTAATTCATAATTTTACAAAATTGAAAATTATACTTGGAGCTCTAGATTTTGTGGCTTGGGTAGTTGTTGGGAAGCAAAACTTAGAATTCAATTTGCAAATTTCACTTGGAATTCCAA
This sequence comes from Torreya grandis, assembly GCA_037957365.1. Taxonomy (NCBI): domain Eukaryota; kingdom Viridiplantae; phylum Streptophyta; class Pinopsida; order Cupressales; family Taxaceae; genus Torreya; species Torreya grandis. The sequence goes on along the minus strand of JARHVA010000738.1, from coordinate 2,063,112 downwards.
ATCCCATGAGGGTTATTAGTTTATGGGATCTAGAGCTTGGGATGTAATTTGAAATTTTTTAAATTGCAAATTGCATTCTAATTTTTGGATTTTGCTAGTTAGTGCTTCATGAGATCTAGAGCTCAAACTACAATTTGAAATTTTATAAATTGCAAATTGTATTTTGAGTTTTAGATTTTATCAATTATGTAAATTTAGTGTATTACGAGATTTAGAGCTTGGGAAGCAATTTGTAATTTTACAATTACAAATTGTATCCAGAGTTCTAGATTCCACAGTATAAATGGAAAGTGAGTTTTTTTATCAATTCAAGGGATTTTATCAAAACATAAGGGGGTCTCCCTTAGGGTATTTGATATTATGCTATTTTTGGGACAAAAATATCAACATTTTTAACAACCTCTATGGGATGATTACTTGCTAATCAATTTTAATCTAGTATCCTTCTAGCGCATTGGGCATGGAGTCACTTTGGTTTAACAAACTTTAACCTCGTAAAGAATAAATTGAGACTCACCTAAACAAAAACAAAATAGGGAAAAAAATAAAAAACTAAGGAAATAAAACTCTCAATGAGTTGACCTATGTAGGAGCACTTATTGAAGAAACACAACTAACCCTATTATATACAAATTTTTTATTTTTTGGAATGAATTCCTACCTCAAAGAAAGATTTGAGGTATATCCCATTAAATGGGATACGTAATTATAATCCATCAAGATTGGATAGTTGGAATGCATTATCTCCTTAACACTGAGTTATAATATATGGACCACTCCATATTGCATCAAACTTGGTGTGTTTACCTGGTTTAGCCTTATCTATATCCCATTTGAGAACCATGCCTCCTTCATTGAAGCTCCTGTCAGATGCATTTTTGTCAAAAGTCTTCTTTTTTTTGTTTGATTTGATTCCAAGACTTTCATTGATTGGTTCTTGATTTCTTCTAGTTTCATAAGTTCAACCAATCTTATTTTCATTTCATCATTTTGAATCATATCCAATTAGTGATTGAGCTCTAGAAATGATAACTCAATTGACAATGGGATGTGTGCTTATATTCCATATACCAACATATATGGGGAGTTACCAATGGCTCTTTTAGGAGTGATCCTATCAGCCCATAGTGTTGATTTAAACTTTGTGTGTCATGACCTATGGTTATCCTCCATTGTTCTTTTGATAATTCTAATGAGGTTCTTGTTGGTAGACTCGGCTAAGCCATTACCTTGAGGGTGATAATTGGAATAATTACTTAGGTATACATTGTGATTCATGACCCATTCACTCACTTGAGTTCCCATGAATTATTTAGCATTATCTAAGATAATGGTGTGAGGAACACCAAACCTTGAGACTATGTTATCCATGAAATCTAGGATAGATACCTCCCTGACATATTTCAATGCAATTGCTTTAGCTTATCATGTGAAATATTCCATTATTGTGAGGACCCATTTGTGTCCTACACTTGATGGTGGATTGATCATACCAATTAAATCTAATCCCCATTGAATGAATAGTAGATCTGCTTGAATTTGTTTGAGAGGGAAAGCTGCTAATCTTTGCTTGTCGATGATGAAGTAAGCACACTTTTCATTATTTCTTACCCATTAATGATCATCCTTGAATAATTTAAGCTAGTAATAATCCCCTCTCATTATATTGATGCCCATGGTTCTTATAAATAAATGTCATCTTCATGGGCCATCATGAAATTATTTGAACACCTTGGGGTATTGATTGTGCTCAATACATCTTAGCATGACTCCATTCCTATCTTTTAGAAACAATATTCAATAAAAAAGAACATAGGGAATAAATTGGAGTCAAAAATAACTTTTCTTTAACTATTAAAAGTCATATGGGTACTCACCAGTCTGTAGGAAATTAGTCATGTCACAGATCTAACTATTGAAGAGAGGTGGATTAGCTAGGTGAGATGTAGTTTGAGCATATATCATTTCAGATAATACTTCAATAGTCTTGATATCAGACTCTTATTTTTCACACAATCCCTTTCTTATTACAGTATTTATGATTTTTATGTGCACATCATATTCCATAACCTTTATGATCCATCCTACTTTTTTTTCATTTATCTCTTGGTTTAGTAAGAACTCTTTGACACTTTGATGGCTTACCATTAGATGAATTTTATTTTTGGAGAGCATATGCCTAAATTTATTGAGAGCTTTAATCACAACATATACATGCTTCTCCATAGTACTATAGTTTTCTTCAAATCTTTTAGGGATTGACTAAAGAAAGATATTGGTTATTCAAATTGTTCTTGATTATGTTGAGTTAGAATAGATGAGATGCTTCTCTCTCCTCTAAATTCATAGATAATGAAATCTTTCTCATATTCTGGGTTGACTAGGGTAGGAGCCTGGTAAACAGCTTGATTGATGGATTTAAATCTATCTTTTCCCTCTTATGTCCAGCTGAAGATGATACCCTTATTTAGCATTACATTAATGGGTTTTGCCATAGAAGCAAAATTTGGAATAAATCTTATTGCAAAGTTGATTTTTCCAAGAAATCTCTGTAGTCCTTTGTTATGGCTTAATAGTGCTAATGCAGATATAACACTTATTCTTTATAAGTTTATTACAAGACCCTCTTTTGAAATAATGTGTCTTAGTAGCTTCCCTTTATGAATTGAGAAAACACATTTCTTGGGATTAAGGGAAACCCCAAATTATCTACATCTTTCAAAAAAATATTGAAGATGATCCAGGTTTGCATCAAAATGCTTTGAGTAGATAATGATATCATATAGATACTAGGATCATTTCATTAATCAAACCTTTGAATACCATGTCCATGACTCTCTAAAATGTTACACCAGCATTAGTCAGGCTAAATGGTATCTTTTTGTATGCATATGTGCCCCATTTGGTGGTGAAAATAGTCTTGAATTGGTTTGGTTCTTACACCATGATTTGGTTATATCCAGATAACCATCTAGAAGAGAAAATATTTTAGATCTTAAAATAGATTTCAAATTTTTTTCCATGGGGGGAAGAGGATAATGATTCTTTATAGAATCTTTATTCATGTCCTTGAAATCTACACATGGTTTGATTTCAATAATTTTCTATCTTATAGAGACCAAATTTACAACCCAAGATGAGTGTTTGATAGGAAAAATAATATTATCATCTATTAGTTTAGAGAGATCACTCTTTATTAGGGGTTATATCTTTGGATTAATAGGTCTCTACTTTTGTCTAATAATATTGGTATTTAGATCCAATTCTATTGTATGTTGGGCTAAGCTAGGATCAAATCCTCTTAGATCATGATAACTCCAAGTGAAGTTATAATCAAACTCTTGGAATAACTCAACAAAATATATTTTTTGGAATCATTACATACCTTACCTATTTTTAGTGTCTTCCCTATAGAGATGATGATTGGCTTGAAATCTTATTCATTTACCATGAAGTTCTTATTCTTGCCTTTTAGTTGATCGTCTATGTTAAATATATTTTCTAGTATAAGAAGGCCCATAGATAGTTTTTTTGTATTCAAGTGGATGATCTAATCTCCATACTGATCTTGGAGTCTTGGTTGGTTCCTATCTAAGAATTTAGCTTCTTCTCTCAGAAAGTTGATAATTTGTTGATCATTGTCAAAGACTTGCCAATTTGTTATATTATTGGGAATAGATGGCCTCACTATCAAACTCACATGATGGATGTTTTTCTTATTTATTTATATTTGGATCCTACCGAGGCCATATGATCAACATATTTATTTTGTGCTCATGGTACCACTTAAATGTTTAGAGTGGTGAAATATTCTAACAGATTCTAAACCCTATGTTTGTAAGATATTAAAAAAATATTTTTAGTCGTGATTTTGGATCTTACTTCATGAAAAATTAGATTATTATCACAAAATATTTGTAGGGATTTTATCCCTCTCTCTTTGTCCAATTATAGGCCTAGAATCAAAGACTCATATTCAGCTACATTATTCATGTAGTTGAACTAAAGTCTAAAATAATAGAATTAGCTCTCCTATCGTGAGGTGATCAATAAAATACATGAAACTACACCATTTATTATTCTTGAATCATTGAATAATAATCACCACATCCCTTGAAGAGTTTCAGTTGGATTTACTAGGTTTGGGATAATTGCATCATTTTCATGGATGTAATATTTAGCCACCCCTATTTCTTATACATAGTCATAAGGATAAAATTAAAAGGATGATCCCCATTCATCTAAATGAGTGTATAGAGTCTCTTATATAGGTATTTAAAATTCATGAGCCTCTTCTTCTTCCTAATCTTATAGTGTGTCATTCATATCCACTAGGATAGGAATGTATGGTTTAATATGGTCTTTTACAATTGGCTTAGCTCTTATTGTTACCCTTGTTCCATATCTTAAACTAAACAACATATGAGATCAATATGTAGATAAATATCCTCCCATGTTTGTAGTGAAATATCATGAAATATAAATGGTGAAGTAAGGGGGAATATCTATTATTGAGATATCTTGTGATATTGACAAACTTGGACTAGCGTGAATAGTGAGATTCAACCCTTTTATTGTTCCTACTATTTGAGAAAATATTTTATTGACAGGTGTATATTTTATGCCAAGGGAATCAACTATTTTCTTGGGCATCACTAAACTGCTAGCCCCTGAATCTATTATGCAATTATGAATGAGATGCTTTCCTACTATAAGTGAGTGTTATAAAAAAGGAGGCTTACCAATTTTATTTGTTTTAGTATTAGTTTGTGGTTGACACAAATTAGTTTCCACATTAGGTCCCTTATATGGAACCTTATCTGATATCTATAAATTATTCAAAGCCTCTTGTAGCAAATACCTTTGTTTGGAAATAAATAATGCTTTCCACATGGTAACATTCAGATTTGTCTTCTTCATTTCCTCAATAATGCTAAAAGGAATATTACCAACCTTTGTTGGTGATTTTGCAGGAGCTATGTCTTATTTTATAAGGTTTAGGGTTGGAACCTTTGCTATGGGTTGACCTATAGGTATAAAGGGTGGCCTTTATACTATGTTATTCTTTTTAGCTTCTACTACAACTTTGGAAGTTGTAGCTTGTTCCATCCTGGGGGGGGTGATCACTCTCTATTTCTCTTTTCTTTGAATGCATGTTGGCTGCCACTAGACCTCCACCATTAAATAATGATTCCTCTTGATTTACACCATAAAATTCATCCTCTTGCTAGTTTATATTAGTTACCTCACCTTGAGCAGGTTCTTGTGTACCTTCTTATTGGGAAGTGGATTCTTCTTGTTATCCCTATGTACTTGATATGATTACACCATCAAAAATTTATTGATAACACCATTAGTACAAGTGTTTTAATTATGTGGCTAAGAGCAAGGATAATGCCACTCATACTCTTGACCCAAATTGTTTTGGATTGGTAAAATAGCTTTAGAAGTACCCAATGTAGGTAAAACATGAATGTTTGTAGGTTTTGATTTCATACCTTGACCCTAAAACTATGAATTTATTTGGTATGGATGCCTATCTCCTCGGTAAGGTTCCTATTAGATTGGTATGCTAGGTTAGCTTGCTAAAAAGGCTTGTACTTCTAGGATTGGTGCCTCTTCATTGGTACTAACTCATTGCCAAAACTATTGAGTAGTGATTTGACTTCATATTAGTCATTTTTGGGTATAGGAGTTAAAGTTGGTGATTTGATTGTAGTGGGAATTAGAGCAATTGTAGGTGGTGGAACAGGAGGTATTTATACAAATAGAGGCATTAGTGGCCTTGGGGAAATTTTCCCTGCTTGTATTAAATAATTTTATGCCCTTATTACAATCTCATAAGCATTGGGAAGAGTGGTGCCACCCATAGATTGAATAATAATAGATATATCACTATTTAGGGCTCTCAAGTAATATAGGAAAACATTATTGGGAGTTGGCTTGATTGGGACTAGAATTCTATTCCATGTCTTCTGTAAATAGAAATTGAAAGCAATCATATGCTCATGAGGAGTTCATTGAATAACAATTAACTATTCAACCAAGGAAAGGTGGTCAGTCTTATCTTCAAATTGGGCACATAGTAAAGTGTTTAAATCATCCCAAACTTAGATTTTAGTGGGGGCAAGGCCTTTGTACCATTGTAATGCTTTACCTTTGAAAGAGGAGACCAAGAGTCTAATTGTAACATTGTCTTATACCACATTATGTATTAAACATAGATTGGAAATATCTTGTATGTGATCCATTGGAGTGGTGGAAGTTTCACTAGTAAAATATGGTACATTTTTCAAAGCCAAGGTAGGTATATCATCATACTGGGTCTACTCGAGTGGGTTACCTCCATTGAAAGCTATGAAACTTAGATTTATAGCCATTATGAGAGGTATGAAATTGATGGGAGTCACTGGAAGAGATGAAAATAAGATTTTAGGATATACTCTAGGGGTAAGGATGATTGATTTTAATCTCTTTTTAGAAGGAAATGATAATTCTAAAAAATCAGCTATCTTACCTTTAGTAGATGACCTTGTTTGTTTACTTGGCATACGTAAACTTTGAGATATTAATTTTATAAGATAGTGGAGTCACCAGGTGATTTTGAAATTAATATGACACCCCTAAAACACTCTTTGAGAATATCATTGATCTCTTTTTTAATTTTTGTGGTCCCATCAGGCATGACAAAAACTATTATCACATAAGTTTTGCACCCATTATTTGTTATTTGTAGCTCATTATGCAAATACCTAATGATACAATGGAAAAACCTCCAAAGCCTTGGGACCTTGGCAAATTGAGGTTAATCTCTAGAGAAGGTTGGCTTCCTTTCACTATATCTAGTGCAATTGATAAAATACCAATTTTATTAAAATTCCACTCTTTTAGTGTTCTTGATCCTAAATAAGGGGTCGACTGGGAAAAGAGTTTGAGAAATGAAACTTGTAAAACTAAAAATGGTGATTACACTAAATATTAATTATTGGTTTTTAATGATTGATTTAATGAAAATAATATAATATAAAAATAGATTGAAATTTATTTGAGCACAAACTCATGCAAGTGGGAAATCAAAGGCAATATTTGTTATTTTTCATAGAAGGGACAAGATTCATTTATTTTAATCAAATAATACTTCAAAAGGGTAATCAATATCACAAATGAATTTCTTGTGACTGAAATAATAATTTAAACATTGAAAAATACTCAAATAACTCTACATACACAAGGATTTCTCAAATGAGAAAGGAAAAATCTTCAATTCATTTCGTTATCTAGGTTATAGCTTGTAGAAAATACATTAAAAATGTAGAAATATGTCACTAATATCAAAAATATAGATTGGTCTATGGGGTATTCCCATATTTATACAAAAATATCTCATAGATGAGATGTATTTATCAAAACTTCAATGCCCAATTGAAGGAATCATGCAAATCTAGAACTTCATGCAAAAAGATGGATGATTTCTTTTTTGTAGCATCCTTGACTTTGTAAAATGGTTTATAAAATGCATGCATTATCTGGGCATGATCTTCAACTAGATGTGGCATGGATGGAAATGGAAACTCTTCATGTAATGCCTTGAGTATTCTCCATGTAGCTACAATTTACTCTTCATGCAAATGGGTGGTTCCCAAAATGAAACTCAATGTTTAAACATAAGATGACTTGAAAGTAACTCAAGTCACTTTTTGTAAAACCTTAACTTGAAAATTACAAGTGAGACTTTTACAACTTGTAAGTCATGTCACTTTGTCAAAATGGAATTTTTGGAACAAAACAATCTACTAAGAGGGGGTGGTGAATCAGTAGATTGATTAAAATTAGTCCTTTAATAATTTTAATGTATAATAAAACATATATGTAGAGATCACACACAAAAAACACATAACACCATATGTATACATGGAAAACTCAATATGGGAAAAACCATGATGATAAATAACTGCTAGAGTCTAATATTCTAATCTAGCCTCATAAACAAAACCTCACTGGTTACACATTTAAGGGCAATGAACCTAAGGAGACACCAATCCCCTAATTTAAGAGCACCAACTCTAAGGAAATACCCACTCCCTAACTGAGCACCAACTCAACTTATCTAATGGAACCCACCAATTAGATTTATATGAAGCTACAACTCCAGATTACAATATAGATTCATAAATGAGTCTAATTCTCTATTCTTTATTATAGGTCTAGTCTATAACTACTCATGTTCTACACCTCATCTCTCTTCTCTTCCACTCTACCCCTCTATCTCTATGTCTATATATATCTCTATTTGACACAATTCATCTCTATCTCTTACTCTACATCTGTGCCTCTATATTTTCTTTTTAACATAATTTAACTACTTCAATAGTAGTAACAACACTTTTTACTGTACTCTAAGTGACATATCTATAAGAATTAGATCTAGGTTTTTTCATCTTCTCTATGTTCACACTTGTTATGATAACACATCACACTAATTCTAGACTCAGTTCATATTTCTTGAACAAAAAGTTTCCTACATCTTGAACTTATGATCCACCACCATGATTCTTGGTCTTTTACTATAGTTAGCAAATATCAAACTCTAGTTTTGACGCACATGCCTTATTACATAATTTTGATTGATCACAATGATGAATATCTTGTCTGTGTCATATAATTCATTTTACCTACATGTTCCATGGCTTAACCATTAGGATTATCATATCTTTAAATATTGACCATAGATATCAAGTTTCACACCATGATCTAATGATCCTCAATTAATTTTCTCAACTTTAAAATGTGTTTGTTAGATCAAGTTCTAACAGTATCATGTGCTCCATTGGATCCTTGTACACTTCCAAGATTTAATGTTCCACATTTAAAATGCATCTATTAGATATTTTAATCCAAACTCCAAAGTGACATTAGATATTCAAATATGCACTAAATTTACCTTTGTCTAACATTAAACCTCAGGCTCTTAATCTCATCTCATTGCTTCCTAAGTCTTTAGAATGAATATGCTCCATTGATCTCATTAAACTAGCTTGGTCTTTAAATTACCTCTGTGTCATTAAATATCAATCACTTTATCCCATTAAATCCATTTACTATGTTATATCTTCATTGCATGATAAATTCTTCATCATTTGAACTTTTGACAAACTCAAACTTTATCTCTAATGAGATCCCATGAATGTGACACTTGGCATCCTCACATGCCTTCTACATCTTTGTTATTAGTGCCCACTATTGAGACACTTGGCATCCTCACATTAATTTTTGACTATTTGACTTCAAACTACTCCATAAAATTATTGTGCAAGCCTTGTGATTGTGACACTTATCACTAGCATGTTTATTCGGAGGTGCCTTTGACAAATTGACTTTGCTACACTTCGTTGCATCTTCAATGTAAAATTGCATGTTCTCCATTATATCTTCTAACAAGCTCAATTTTTATCTCTGCTTAACATTAAAATTTGACTACTTGTATTCATCTCATTTCATCCTGACATCTTGGATCAAATGTGCTCCATCGATCTCTTTGATAGTTGCTTGAACTTTACCTTGTGCAGATTTGACTAAGTATGGGGACCATTTCAATATGCTTAGAAGGTCAACTTTGGATAGATATATCTTTTGTTATGCTCAAACACATGTTCTAAAAATTTTACCATATGATATCCTCACATATGATAATCCAACCATGTATTAAACATATCTTTAAACCTTCATGTATGTAAGATATATTTCCATTAATCTTCTCACTCATATTCATTTGCCATAGAGCCAACTATGCGTAAAACTACATAGAAGGCCAACTTTTTTCTTGCATAACTTTTGTTGTGCTTAGTTGCATGACCTAAAATTTATCACATAATATCATCTCACTTAGAGGATTTCATTCATACATCCATTTACTCCTAAAACCTTCATATGTTTAAGATATGACTTCATCAAAATGCCTACTCAACTTTTCTTGCAACCTATAAATTTGGTTAAGTGTGGGAAAACACTATCAAAATACCTGAGAACCCAAATTTGCACATGCATATTTTTTCATGCTATATTTTATGACCTAATATTTATCACATATAAATCAAGCACAAAAATGAACAAACCCATATGATCATTTTGTCCTGACACCTCCATATGTGTGAATGTTGATCTCATCAACATGCATACTTGGCTCTACTTGATCCCTTTTTAAAATTTAGCTAAGTATGGGAACTTAATGAATTATGTCTAAGTATCCAAATTTTTATCCTCATATCTTTGATTTTTTTTCATTGCATGAATTCAATTCTAGTACATAATCATTAGGGACTAATGTGATCACAACTATATGACCAACTCCCCTAGACTCATCCACACATGGCAATGGTGATATCAATCACTTTCATACTCATTATAATAAATATTAAGACCCCATAGCTACTATAAAACATGTCCATACCAATAATATCATCCATCAAATGCCCCACTTTGGCAAACACTGAAGAACCATGTAGGAACACTAAGGCTCATTGAGTCACACTTTGTCATTGTCATTCTAGTACACATAACACCTCATCAACATCCTTGGATACCTTGGAGACATCATTGAAAAACCTCTAATAGAAATTTTCAATTTTAAATATATGATTTTAAAACCTTTAGCAATTATAACTTGCCAAAATAAAAACTGTAATTTCCAATTGTGCTTTTTACAAACTTTCAACCTATCAAAAAATATAGTGTAAAATACATATTTCTCTTTCTCAAAAGAGATATGAAAGATAGTTGTATTTTTAAAATATACAACTTTATAATGTTTTTGAAATAATTAAATTAAAATTAATGAAAATGTTTTAATAGAATGGAATTAATTAATTTTTAAAAACTTCCTCTGCATTTTGGTCTTTCTCAGCCTGTAGCTTCCCAACATATGCATCAAAATATTTGAAAATATCCTCTATTATATCCTCATTTAGTCCAAAGGAGTAGAGGTCGGATACCTCAAAATATACTACTATTTACAAAATTTCCCACCTCAAAGCCTTTATTTCTTGCATTTCTTTTCCCATCTTATCCAATGCATTTTGATACTTGATATAGCAGTGGATAGAAATTAGGGTGAAGTAAATTGTCATGCCAACCAACAGATGATGAAGATAACCTCTTTCTACTAGAGGAGGTTTAGCATATTATTTTAAAACTACTTCCTTAGAATTATTCTAACCCTCCTCTACTAGAAAGAGGTTATGTTCATCATTTGCTGGTTGGCATGACAATTTATTTAACATCTCTTCAATGTCATACATCACATTAATAGCCTTATCATGTGAAACCTTGTCCCTATGGATTGTCTCTATAAGTACCTTTATCTATAATTGAGATACTCTGTTAGAATAATGAATATTTAAGCTTACCTAGGGTTAATAGGGTAAGTTATTTATTACCTAGGGTTAATTTTATTTACCTAAGTTAATTTTTTAAGAATCTCTCAAAAATCTATTTGTTCGTAGTATGTGAAAATAAATAGTTTGTTATCTCTATTTTGTAATCACAACAAATAGTTTGTTGTCGTAAAACAAACTATTTGTATTATAAATACTTTACAATATATGAGAAAAAAAATGAGAGATTAATGAGAGAATATAGAGAATTTATAGGATTATCACCTATTTTTTAGGTGTGAGAAATTTATTTTATTCTCTGATATTATTTACAGGTTATTTGTTGTGGGTTCTTTCTCTTGGATTGATCCTGTGGATCCTGTGTATCTCCTGCTCATTCTTTCATGGTATCAGAGCTTAGAGTTCTAGTTGAATATCCTCTTCCCTAAAACTTTTTCATCTTTTTTCATCTATTAACAAAGTCAAAAACATTATTTTATTGATGTGTTACAGATATTTGTTATTCTCTCACATTCTGGTTCTTGTTTACAAGTTTTTTTTGGAAATTTCTATACTTTATGCTCATTAATGACCGTACAGATTTCTAAAATAAGAATTTTTTTCATAGGGGTGTATAAAATCAACTCAAGAATCCATTTCAATTTGAATTTTTTCATTCCATGCTAGCTGTACAGCTCTTTTCTTCAAAAATTGGCTGACTGGTTCTTTTTGGCAAACTGCAGTACCTGTACAGTTTTTTGATGTGGCAGATCATACGGTTGAATTTTTTGAAATCTAAGACCTATTCATGAAATTTGACTGTTCTATATTTCATTCCATATAAATTATGATGAATTTGGAGTAGGCCATATAGTGTTTTGGAAGGTTACAACATGAATTTAAAAAACTGTTTTTAGTCTGCAGCATAGCCGTACGGTTTCATACATTTTGAATGCCTTATACTACATAAAATAAAAATATGATAATTTTATGTATTAGTAGACTACCCAATATTTCATTTCTAGCTGAGAAGGATGGATTTGGACTAGGCCGTATAGTCCTTTGGGCAGATCCTGTGGAGCCAATTCTGCATTTTGCTGAGAGGTGTTTTTCCTTGGCCAGTGTTTACAAATTTCTCAAAAATTTCCCTGATCACCACGCCTTGCTAGAACAAGAGATTAATTATGATAAAGCCAAAGATTATTCTGCATTTATCTCACATGTGTGGGTCATTTTGGCTTATTTTAAAAATCAATTTATTAAATTTTAGTGGTTTAAATGCAAGTCTCTAGCTTTGAAAGTACAAATTTGACTTTGCTAAAGTGGTTAGAGGTATTTTGTTAAAAATTTGTAGGGAGGAAGTCTTGGGGTCAAATCCCCCTACATTTTTTTTGCATAAAGCCATTTTTTTACTTTTGTATAAGCTAAGGCTAATTTTTTTTTCATCTGGAGACGTTAAATTGTAACGGGAGGGGTGTTTTGAGGAAAAATGAATGTCTAGGTTGTTATTGTCAACGTCATCATCTTCTTCGGGAATGGAATCCCAATTTTTTGAACCCCTAAACTCTAAAAATTACCATTTTTGGAAGCTAAAAATGCAACAACTTGTTCAATCAAAGGGCTTATGGAGAAATTTTTTTGAAACAAGACCTGCGGCATTCACCACTGAAAAAGACAAATATGCATATGGTTGTAAGCAAGATGAGGCTCTTGGATTGATTTGCCTCAACGTCTCAGATAATCTTCAATTTCACATTACAGATGCTACTACACCAAAAGAGGTATGGGAAAATTTTAAAAACCTATTTGGAAAAGTTAATGAGTTTAAAAGTTTGCAATTAGACGCAGAATTGAGTACTCTCTCTCCATCAGATTTTCCTTCAATAGATGAATTCTTGGCAAAATTCAAATTTATAAGGTCACAATTGAAAGTTGGTGACAAGGATAAAAGTGATCAGGAGTGCATTTTCATTATTTTTTCAAAGTTGAAAGGATCATATAGTGTTTTTTCCTCTACTTTTTATACTATGATGGATACATTAGGTGATGAATTCAAATGGCCTTCCTTTGAAGTTTTTTGTGAAAGATTGACTAGAGAGCAAACAAAATTAATGGCCTTAGATGCTCTACCTGGTCCTAGTCATGCTCTAGTTGCTAATTATTCTAAATGAAAACCTTCACCTAAGTCTAAACAAAATCAAGCACCTTCAAATAACCCTTTAGAGTCCACCACCTAGACACCTCATCATTCTAAATCTACTAAGACCAAAAAGTCCTTTAAGCAAAAGAAGAAAACATTTGGTCCATGTAATTTTTGTGGTGGTCATAATCATGATGAAAGTAGATGTTTTAAGAATATGGAAGCATTAGAGGCAACTATCAGACAACACAAAATTTTCATTTCGTCTCCATCTCCTTCTACTTCTCCTATAGGAAAAGGGATAGTACTTTCAGCCAGGGCTATATCTTCATGTCATTATCAGTGGATTTTTCACTCAGGTGCTTCTCACCATCTTACACATTATAAGGATCTATTGTCTTCTCTTACAAATTGTAGTACATCACATATTATTATGGGTAACTCCTCACAGATTGAATTTTTGGGATTTGGTACTACTGACAAACAGGATGGATGTTTTAATAATGTATTGCTTGTACCCCAAATCTCTTCTAATCTTCTCTCTGTATATCAAATATGTAATTTTGGTATTGGTAAAACTATGGATTTTAATTCACATGATGTTGTAATAAGATAATGTAATGATCATAGTGAGATAGTTGCTACAAGTACAACAAACCATACTGCAAGACTCTATACTTTTGATAAGTTTGAGTCTTTTATGTCTTTTGGTTCTTCACTTATAGCATATGGTAATAATCTCAACAAATTGTGGCATGAGAGATTAGGGAATTTGATTATGGATATATGCAACAAATGAGTACAAAACATCTTGTAAAAGGCCTTCCTAAGGTCTCATGTATTGATGGGGTGTGTCCTGGTTGTCTAGTTGGTAAACAACACCAGGATCCATTTCCAGTTGGTAAGGCCACACGTGCAAATGCACCCTTAGGGTTGGTTCATAGTGATTTGATGACTTTTCCAACTCATTCTTTTTTAGGGGATAAATATGCACTCACATTCATTGATGATTTCACTCGTAAAACTTGGGTATATTTTCTCAAGTTGACAAGTGAAGTTTTTGAGACTTTTAAGGCCTTCAAAGCCTTTGTTGAAAAATGATCATATCTTCCTCTTAAGAAGATACACACTGACAATGGGGGGAATATGATAGTAATTATTTTTATGATTTTTGCATTGAGCATGGGATACAACACCAGTTCACTATACCACACACTCCTCAACAAAATGGTGTAGTAGAGAGGAAGAATCAAACATTGAAAGAGATGTCTAATTGTATGATTCACTCTAAAAATTTGGGTCCACAATATTGGGCTAAAGCTATAAATTGTACAAACTACATTAAAAACCATATGCCTCACAAAGCTGTGCAAAATATGACACCAAAAGAAGCTTGGTCTGGGATCAAGCCTGATATTTCAGATTTTCGCATCTTTGGGAGTCAAGCATGGGCATTTGTTCCTGATGACAAATGTTAAGCATTGGAGAAGAAAAGCCGACCACTCATTTTTGTTGGCTATTGTGAAGATGTAAAAGCCTACCATCTTTTTGATCCTATCACACATGATGTGTTATTTCGATGGGATGTTCAGAGTGATGAGCTACCCACTCCATAGGAGTGTACATCTAGTTCTTCTTCTCCCCCTCCTTATACCAAGGATAGTGAGGATTTAATTTTTATTATTGATGATGATGATGTTGCACTTGTTCAGCCACCACAACCATCTTCTTCACCACCTTTTCCCAAGTGGGCAAAGAGCACTCTACAGGTAGCTGGTTCTTTCATTGATGATCCATTTGATTCTCATCACACTCACTCACATACATCTGGTGTTGCTCTTTTGGGACAAGCTTATATAGATGATCCAGTGTTGTTTTTTGAGGTCATTGGTATACCCGAGTGGGATGTTGCTATGTATGATGAGTATTCTTCATTGATGAAGAATGATACTTGGGATCTTGTCCCTCTTCCTAAGGGAAGAAAACTTGTAAAATGTAAATGGGTCTATAGGACCAAATATGTTGTAGATGGATCAATAGATAAGTATAAAGCTAGATTAGTAGCTAAGGGTTTTTCATAGGTTGAAGGGGTTGATTACTTTGAGACTTTTGTCCCTATAGCTAAGATGGATTCTATTTGGCTTGTACTCTCTCTTGCTACTTCACATTCTTGGTCAATTTTTTAGATGGATGTGAAGAGTGATTTCTTGCATGGTGATCTCCATGAGGAGATCTATATGGAGCAACCTCTAAGATTTGTGCAGGACTCATCATTGGTTTGTAGACTCCATCATTCTCTTTATGGCCTCAAACAAGCTCCTAGAGCTTGGTACGAGAAGATAGATAGTTTTCTTTTGAGTTTTGGTTTTATTCATTATGAGTCAGATCATAATGTACACATCCTAAAGCAAGGTGAGGAGCTTATCATTTTGATTTTGTATGTTGATGATCTCATCCTCACTAGCAGTTCAAATTCCTTGATACATGACATCAAGGACAAGTTGGCAGATAGGTTTGATATGATAGATCTGGGACTTTTACATTATTTTCTTGGTCTTCAAGTTTTTCAGTCTTCTGAGGGTATCTCTATTAGACAACAAAAGCATGTGACAAATCTTCTTCATCAATTTGGCATGGCTGATTGTAAGCCTACCCCCACTCCATATTAGTCAGGTATTGTGTTGTCTACCACTTTTTCAACTCCTCTTGTTGATCTAATTTTGTATAGGCAACTTGTAGGTAGTCTTTTATACCTGACTCATACTTGTCTCGACATCACATTTGTTGTGAACCTTGTCTCTTAGTTCTCACATAAGCCTCATGAGATTCATTAGCAAGCAACCAAGCATATTTTGTGCTACATTCAGGGCACCACTCACTTTGGTATACATTACACACCACAGAGTTTTACACAGCTTGTTGGATACACTAACTCTGATTGGGCTGGTGATGTTGACACTTGCAAGTCCACTTGAAGATTTGCTTTCACACTTGGTTCAGGTCTAGTTTCTTAGGCATGCAAAAATCAGACTGCTATTGCATTGTCATCTACTGAGGTTGAGTATCGAGGTGCTATCAAAGCTAGTCAGGAGACACTTTGGCTTCGACAGTTGCTTAGAGAGTTTGGCTTCACATAGTAGGGTCTTACTACTCTTTGGTGTGACAACCAAAGTGTGATTGATATTTCATGCAATCCTATTGATCATTAACAAACAAAACACATTGAGATTCACATGCATTTCATTTGACATCTTATTCAAGATGAAGTTCTTTCTTTGGAGTTTGTGCCTACAGCTGAGCAGATTGCAGACATCTTCACTAAACCTTTGGCTTCTCCTCATTATCTTCAGTCGTGAGTGATACTTAGGGTGAAGGAAGTTTTCCTTGGGGGGGATTTCCCATGAATTCCTTTCCTTTATTTTTCATATATTTTGATTGGTTTGTACATGGGTACCTTCTCAGGCCTAGTAGCTGGGACCGATATTTGTTTGTCATTCTCCCTATGTTTCGCTTAAGGGAGGGTGTTAAAATAATGAATATTTAAGCTTACCTAGGGTTAATAGGGTAATTTATTTACTACCTAGGGTTAATATTATTTACCTAGGTTAATTTGTTAAGAATCTCTCAACAATATATTTGTTCGTAGTATGTGAAAACAAATAGTTTGTTTTCTCTATTTTGTAATCACAATAAATAGTTTGTTGTCATAAAATAAACTATTTGTATTATAAATAATTTAAAATCTATGAGAAAAAAATGAGAGATTAATGATAGAATACAGAGAATTTATAGGATTATCACCTATTTTTTAGGTGTGAGAGATTTATTTTATTCTTTGATATTATTTACAGGTTATTTGTTGTGGGTTCTTTCTCCTGGATTGATCCTATGGATCCTATGTATCTCTTGCTCATTCTTTCATACTCTATGCAATTTCTCTTGATCCCCATCATTTTTTATTATTCCTTCAGCAAGGAGGATGTCCATAATGATTGAATCCACAACTCTAAACTTGGGATAATACAGATTCAAGATTTGTAATTCTCCTTTATACTTATTAACTTGATCTCTTAGGGTGGCCCTTCTTTCTAAGATAATTGTATAATGGTCCATTATTATAGAAATAACCTTATTTCCCTTAGAATTGAATTATTCTAACCATTCTTTGGTATCCCTTCCCATAATAAATATTTCAATTACTACATCTATTGTTGCCTAATTTGGAATCTAGTTGACTGGTTGTGATGACTCTCCTTATTTTGATGATCCATTGAGCTCTATGAATTTGTTCAATTTTGATGTGATTTGTTCAACCTTGTCATTAAATTTTTCCTTGGTGGATTTATCATTTTCTATTCTCTCAAAGATGGAGTTGATGCTAGATTTAACATCATGTTTTAATCCCTCCCTTATTGATCATCCAAGATGATTCTTTGATATCTGATAGTCCCCCACCATAATATATTCTTTTGTTTTATTTAGTGGGGGGATTGAAATCTCAACATACCTTTCCCCTTTAACATCACACAATATTATAGAGAAGGTCTAAGGAGTAGACTTGGACTTTATCTTCACATATAAAAGGCCAAAGTCTAGTGTACTAGGGGAAATCATTTGCTTTTGCTTCTTTCCCACTGATTATGCTAGCTAATTGGGGGTAGAATCTGACTACATAGATATTATCACCTGAGAATCATCAATTGAGACTAAAGCACTAGCAGGCACTGTGACAATTGTAGAATCCTATGTGGATGTTTTCATTGGTTGTCAAGAGCTACCTATGAAATTCCATATCCATTAGTTGTTTGTAAATCTACATTTGCACCAAGAACTTATTTTTCTCTTATCTCCACTGAAGGTGTTATGGAAACTATAAAAGTGGAGGAGGTGGGGATAATGGAAACAATGGTGTCTATTGGGGAAGTGGAAGATAGAATTGATACTATTGGGGGAATAGACATAGATAATCTAAATTTAAGAATAGCTGGAAGGGTGAAAGCCAAAGAATTAAATGAATCAATCAAATATGTTGGACCACTCAGGGTAAGGAAGATGAAAGGGGATGAATATGATATAGTACTTATCCCAGGAGTCAATATATACAATAGAACTAAAGTCAAGCTGATTGAGTCCATGGCTATGTACTATTGAGTGGTGTTGGAAATAAATGGTGATGGAATGGTAGGAATTATGATTGGGATAGAAAAGGGAAGTGAAATGGAAGGAGAGAGTGAAATTTGATGAGGGGAGAGTCGAGTGGAAACCTAAGAATCTAATGATGGGGGACTCTAAGTATTCACTTAGATTGATTGCACTAGATGCAATGGGTTTATTGTCCTAAATAAGGTGGTAGGAGTGATAGGTGGTGTGGAAACCTAAGATTCAAGGGGAGTGGATACCTAAGGTAGAAGTGTTGGAGATTTATGGGAAATACACATAGGTGAAGGGTGAAGAATAGAAATAGGGGTTGTCACTATTATAGACATGGGGTAGAAGCTATGGATGCTCATGCTATAGTGATGCCCTCAGATGAGATGTTGATTGGTTGATTTACTAATAACCCCTCTTTACTTGATTTTCCCTTCTTAGCCTTATTTTTCTTCTTCTTTTTCTAGGAGGTTATTGGCCCTTCTGATTATTAACTTGTTGTCTTATTGGTACCCTCTATAGATAAAGGAATCACTTCTTTAATATTTAAAAACTTATCTCTGATACCCACTATATATTTTTTTTACTTGAACTCATTTGCTTATCATATAATTGATCATTTTATTGATCACATGTGTTATACTACCAACCAAAGAGAAAGATTTTGGAGATGACCACCATACTAGTGGAAGGGGTTATGTTATAATCTATTTATAATAATTTGGGTCCACTGGGGACTCATCATCCACCAAGTCATTTAAGATTGGTACCAAATCATAATATTTTAGCTATTACAAGGTCATTCTACATTGGTCTTTCAATTTGACCTTTTCTTCATCCTCTAAGTCCTCCCAAAAATATTCAAAATATGGAACATGGGAGTATGTGGAAACTCCTAGTGTGTTAGTGATATTTACATAAAAATCAAAGAATGGCCTAAACTCTAATGTTCTTAGGATCATTTGGAACATCTCTGCTTCTTCACACTTGGCCTTGAGAAGGGAGGGGCATGTGTATCTATCAATTATAATTGGGAAATTAATTCCCAACATGTGTATGTTAGATAGAAGCTTGTGGATCTTCATAAGTTGTCTGATCAACTCCATCAATTCCAACTTATCACTAACATATATAAGGAGTGTGTAGGGGCAACCTCTAAATTTACTTACCTAATATATGAATAATTAGGGAATTAAATTAATTAGGAGCTCCATTTGGTGATCTCTATAGTTACTACCTATGATAATCTCATTCTCCCTAGTTACTTATCAAACATGATGATGATGCAATAGATTAAAGCATGATTAACTCCCTTGAAGTATTGTCTACTAGCCTCCAATGTGAGTTCAACATAGTAGTTGTATACTTTACTTATTTCACCAAGTAATATGTTAAGGCTTGGGAAATATCTCCCTTTGGACAAAATGTATACAAGGTAAGAAGTCATGAAGAACTTTCCAATTGTTTGCACCTCCATCAATTGCTTATGAATGGAATTACTTATAAGTTGAGACCAGTGGATATATTTGGAATTTTGATGGATGACCCAAATGTACTGGTACATCCACTCCTAGAAGTTCTTAGCATTAGGAATACCATTAATTCTATGCAACAATATTATAATATCCCTTGGTTCATCTTTAAAGTCAATCCTTGCCATTGTCTTTGGCAATCTAGTGGAGGTAACCTTGGGAGACTGAAGCCACTATATATTTATGATTTTATGACATCCATATCTGTTATCTTGTAAAAATTGATGGGATTTATCTAGATTTATGTCAATATAACTCTTGAACTCTAGTATTACAAACACTATATTAATGAAATCAAGGTCTAGATTCAAAATCTCTTCCCATTTGTCATTCACAACCTCTCATCTATTAGGATCATAATTTTGGGCCAGTGTTAGCACCAAATTAGGTATTTGGACCATCAAAGGGAAAGATGATGCCTATGGAAGTTAGAGTCATAGATACCCTAGATCCAATCATTTTTAAAACTTGCATTTATGTAGGTTCAAAATTCCCATAGGTTAATGTGACCTAGGTTTGTATCAATTATCTCTATAGTGTTTGAATCTAAGTTAAGATTCACCCTAGGTCCTTTTTAATTAAACTTCATCTCTTTTTGAGACATGAAAACTAGAGAGAATGATTTTGGAAAACCAAATATAAGAGTTGGTAGGGTTTGTAGGTGTTTGAAGCAAATATAATCTCTGGTGGATATGGGAGGTGATCTATGCAAGTAAAAGTTCTAGTAGAACTAGTAGGTGTTCAAAGTAGGTGAGAACTCTATGGAACTAGAAAGTGTTTTGGACAAGTTATATATCTAGAAAAAAGGGAACTTGTTCTGAGTAGATGAAAACCCTAATGAAACTTTGAGGTGGTTACCATTATCTATAGGGACTTATAATCTTACAGGGATTCTAGGTGCTTAAAACAGGTGTAACCTACCATAGAAATGGAAAGTGTTTAGAACAAGTCCAATATCTGTAAGGACTTAGAGGATCTCATATGAATATTCACTATGATTCTTTGGGAATATGCTATGGCATATTTTCCTAGTTTTGGCAAAGACTTATATTTAATTACAAATATTCAAGTGAGGAACTTAGGATTTTTATGATGAAACTTTAAAAAATAACACCCTAAAACCCTAGACCTCAATTACACTATATACCTTAGAAAACAATGAAAATCATACTATAACATGACCATAATATCAATAATAATGATAAGAAAACCTTAAAACCATATGATGCCAATGTAAATCCTAGCTAATGGAAATAATCTCTACAAGAAATGAAAATAACTCAAAAAAGCTTTAATTTACAAGAAAATGGGTAAAATCAAAAGGAGAATACCATGAAAGGGTGAAAATGATGTGGTTCTTGGATTGAAAATGTGGCTTAAAGTTTGTATGTACTTGCTTTGTGTGTGGATCCCATTGGGGGTGTTTGGTTTATGGGATCTAGAACTCAAGATGTAATTTGCAATTTTGCAAATTGGAAATTACATTCCTAATTTTGGATTCTATCGATTAGTGTTTTACAAGATTTAAAGCTCAAATTACAATTTGTAATTTTACAAATTGAAATTTTCATTTTGAGTTCTAGATTCCACTGGTTATGGAAAGTTAGTGTATTATAGTATTTGGAGCTTGATAATAAATTTGTAATTTTTTAATTTCAAATTACATCTAGAGTTATGGATTTTATAATATAAAAAGAGAGTTTTTGATCAATTCAATGGATTTTATCAAAAAATTAGGGGGTCTCCATTAGGGTATTTGATGTTATGATATTTTAGGAAAATAAATATCAATATACCCTTCCCCATATACCATGAATAGATCAAGTTCCTATTCAGATGTTGTACATGCCAATGAACACTTGAAAAATCTTCTCGAGTAGGCAACTCTTTATCTTGTACACTTGAGAGACCTTAAAACATTTTTTCAAGTATAAACCTTCAAAATTTGACCTTAGACTTGATCAACACACCTAGAAATATTTATCAAACCATTGACAATGCTCACATGCTCATTATTATCTTAAAATTTGAATCTCATACCTCATTTGGCCACTATCTCTTTCTTTGCTTGCCTAGACCTTGACCTACAAACCACATTAGACATTAAAACTAACCTTCAAGACTATTTCCATTCACTCTCCATCTTAATCACATTATCAATAAACTTATATCATACTTATACATAGCCATACATCCTTCACATGCCTTGACGATAGGCCATTATACCTCATTAGACTAGGTAGGGTCTTAAAGTGGTCTAGGTGCAGACTAGGTTTTTAGGTCCTACCCTTATAGGGACACATTGAGACTCACATAAGTAATCCAATGCCTCATATACATGCTAAAAAAAACTCATAAAAACTTTTATGCATGTTTGCATTCATATCACCAAGCCATCATGACCCTTCATGCACAAGTCAAGGCATCTTGTGCACATACCTTCTCAAGTCACTTACTAGGTTCAAGCACTTGACAAATTTGATAATAAGGACCTTCCATACTAGCCTTCACATCACTCATGAAGTCATAAGAACATATACCAATCATTTATTAAACTTTTATAATCATTGCAATACCAATCAATATCCTCTCTCATAGCTACATTCTTCAATGACCTCATGAAGACCTTTCTCAAGAACCTTTGACATCAATGAAAACATCAATACCAAAACTCACAAATAGGAAAAATGCTCAATAATCTCCCCCTTTTTCATTGATGGAAAAATATACTAAAAATTGATCATCCCTATTTCCCCATCTTGGTGTTTCTCCCCTTTTGACATAAATGATAAAGTGATGTTTGTAATTCCTTGGATCACACTCCTTGTAACCAAAATACTAAAAAAATAGAACTATGAGTTTATGAGACATAACATAAACATGATCCCTATCTCCATGCATAAATTCTTGGAAAAAATCACCTGTTATTTGAGCTAATGAGCATGATTATCTCCCCCTAAGTAATTGTCTTCCTTAATTATTGTTAGGGGTAGGAATGACACCCAATTTCTATCTTAGATATTCAAATTTACCTTTGGAAGTGGTTTGGAAAAAATGTCCAAAATCTGATCCTACGTAGAAACATATTCAAGTATAACACTTTGTTCACTTACTTGCTCTCTTAGAAAATGATACCTGATGGGAATGTGATTGGTCTGTAAGTGCATGTCAAGGTTCTTTGAGATGCTTATAACACTTGTATTTTCATAATATATAGGGATAGGACCATCATACTCCACCTTGTAGTCTTTTAGGGTTTGTCTCTGTTGATGGTTAAAATTGTGCTTGTTTCTAACACCAACAATGGGAAGTTTCAAGAATGTGGGACTTTCAACTTGAAATGACCTCCAGATTTTTAAGAATCTAGTCTCAACTTTAAATTGAGTGTATACTGGGAAAAGGGATAGGAATTTAAAATAGAAACACAAATGTAAAGAAAGAAAATCTAACTATGGTGATGCACTTGAATGTAATTTGACCTTAATTCTGAGCACAGTGAAACTATATGTAAGATTCAATTAAATTAAAGAGCAAACAAGGCATGATCAATGTAAAAGATGAAAACAATAGAAATAGAGGCTCATAGCTTAGACTATTTTTAGCAGTGACACATAAAATATCAACAAAGGCACAGGACTCAATCTTCTTATTAATTCTCTAGTCACATAAAAGGCACAAAAACATGCACAGTTACATAAACTTTCCAACTCAAGAAAATAAAACAAAGGCAAATGATATTCCTGATCACAGCTCTAAAAGTCTAAAAACTCTTGATAATAATTTCTCTCAAAAAATTCTCTATGGATTCTCCTTCCTTTTTTTGGTGATCTCTGCACCCATCTTTATAGCATTGGATTCCTTCCAGATTGTCTGCATATTCCCAATCTAATGGCCCAACTGAACTGGAAGTGTCTAACACAAGATATTTCTTAGATTTGAATTGTTCTATCTTTCTACAAGTTCATTGGTCAAAGTAGATACCCAGGACGCTTCCCACTTTCAAATGAGAGAGGACACTTGGATGATTCTCCTTCTTTTTACTTGAAAACCTTCTTATTATTTAGGAAACACTAAAAAATGACACTTGGCATGTTTTGCAATACTTATTGAATACACGTGGCACCTTCTGCATAACCTATACTCTTACTATGTCTTTTCTTAGAAGTGTTCCATCTTTGACACCTATCACCATCCGCTACTTTAAACTTTAATAATTCATGAAGAATGAGGCCCAAAGTACTTCTTGCACGAGCAACTTCAAGAAGGGAACAGGGACATGTGACACTTTCTGCATTACTTAACAAGGGACATGTGGTGATCTTTGCTGCTTTTAGCTACCTTTTGAGAAAATTGTAGAAGGTGACACGTGTTTGTCTCTACATTTCCCTATCTATACTATAGAGATGATCGGGCCTCATTTCATATTTACATGGATGACAACACTTGGTGGCTTCTGCTCGCTTTAGAAATAAAACCTAGGACCCACCACAATCTTTACTATATCAGTGAAACAAAATGAAGTAACTTCAAATGTTGACACGTGGTGGATTTTGCTCTCTTTAGCTGGGGATACGTGGCATCTTCCTTTGCTTTTTAGAAAAGCATACTGAAACCTTCTGTGATTGCCAGCTGGCACCTTCTGCTCGATCCTAAGAAAGCTTATTGGAAAGAAGCCTTTAGAATGTATATGAGGTGCAGATGCTGACACTTGTTACACTCTGCTAAGTTAATATGGGACACATGGCATGTTTTATAGTATTTATTGAAATTATGAAAGTGCCTCAGCCGATGACAATTGGTAGCTTCTGCTCAATTTTGACACTTAGACAAAATTGAGCAAAAAGAAATTTGAGCCTATGCTCTGAGTCAAAAACTTCATTGTCTCAAACCAAAGTTTTCAAGGACAATGATTTGGATCATGCAACTGAAAATCAAAATGAAATGTAGAGTATTTTTTACTCTATAGTTATTAGTGACCTCAAGGACTTTTGAGCCTGCTCAAAAAGAATCTACAACTCTCGCATGATCAAAATTGCTAAAAAACACATTTTAACTAAAATGTTTCAAGTAGATTCCATTCACAAGAATCTCTTCAGGTTCACCTTCCATCATTTCTAGCTCAAACAAATTTTTCTATTTACACACATGAATTTTATAAGGGCCAGTCCATAATGCTTCAAATTTAGTGTGTTGACC
Source organism: Torreya grandis (assembly GCA_037957365.1). Taxonomy (NCBI): domain Eukaryota; kingdom Viridiplantae; phylum Streptophyta; class Pinopsida; order Cupressales; family Taxaceae; genus Torreya; species Torreya grandis. The sequence continues at coordinate 2,037,727 of JARHVA010000738.1, read as the reverse complement.
TGGCTTGGTGGCTCTTGCATCCCATTTCAAAACAATTGAGCCTGTTTCAAAATGGGGATTTGAATTCCTTTTATAAAAATAGTCTTTAATTATTTTTTGATGCTTTACCAATGAATCATGTGTTGCATCCCCCTTTTCTTGAACTTCTAGAAGTTTCGTGAGTCTGACCTGCATGGGGTATTTTCCTCAATTTCAATCTATTTGATCAGTTGGAGAGCAGGAATTTCCAAGCTTAGGGGTATTACAGCAGGCTTTCCATAGACCAATTCATATGGAGACATTTTGATCACCTGTTTAGGCATGATTCTATCAGCCCACAATGCTAAATTAATCACTTTATGCCACTCTTTGTGATGATCAGTCCCTATTCTTTTGATGAGTCTAATCAGGTTCTTGTTAGTTGATTCCACCAAACCATTACCCTGAGGGTAATAATTAGAGGAAGTTTTTAGATATATTCCATGCTTTAATGCAAAGTCAGATACTTTAGACCCTAAAAATGCTTTAGCATTATCTAAAATTATGGTGTGAGGAGCCCCAAAATAAATAGTGATACTCCCTAGAAAACTAGGATCACATTTTCTGTCACTTCTTTGAGTGGCACTGCCTCGGTCCATCTAGTGAAATAATCTGTGGTAGTTAAGATCCATTTGTGACCCATACTAGACACTAGATTTATCATTCCAATGAAGTCAAGACCCCATTGAGAAAAAGGTTCATCCACAATTATAGGACTAAGAGGCATTGCTACATTCCTTCTCATCCCCACATAATATTGACAAGATTGACATTTTTTAACTAGCTGATAACAATCTATAAATAAAGTAGGCTAGAAATAACCTACCTCACTTATCTTTATAGCTATGATCTTTGCAAAAAAATGTCCACCTGATACTCCATGATGCTTTTCATGTAGTATTTTCTTAGCCTCAGCCTTTTCTACACATTTTAACAATTTGCCATCAAAATTTCTTTTGAAAAGAACCTGTTCAATTAAAACAAAATGAACTCCTTGCATCCTATAGTATCTTCTCTTATTTTGAGGGAGTTCTCTTGGGTAAATCCCATATTTCATAAAATGAATCCTACTTGTGACCCAATATTCTTAATCAACCTCTTGTATCCTCAATACAATTTCCTCTTCTGTTTCTAAATTTGTCTCTTCAGGTATTATCTTTTCAAGATCTTGAGTCATATATTGGCACAAACCCCTACCTTTGACTAACTTAGTGGGTTTGACCTCTACATCATATTCAAGGATCTTGGTTATCTAGTTTGCTCTTTTTTTAGTAATTTCACCCTCCATGATGTATTCTCTGACACTTGGGTGAGCTACAAGTATCAAAATTTTACTTCTTGATACAATATACCTAAACTTTTTGAAGGCTTTTACCATAGCATATGCTTGTTTTTCCACAAAGTTATATTTGGTTTCATATTCCCTAAGAGTCCTTGAGAAAAAGGCTATTGGATGCTCTCCCTTCTGTCTATCATCCTTCTATTTTAGGACAATAGCAATATTGAGCTCTCCTCCATAGACATACATTACAAAAGGCTTTAAAAAGTTTGGGTTTCTAAGTACTAGAGCTGTTGAGATAGCTTTCTTGACCTCTTTAAAGGTTTACCTACCTTTCGTAGTCCGTCTAAAAATTAGGTCTTTTTTCAGCAAGAGTGTCACTGGTCTTACTAAGCCTACAAAGTCAGATATGAACCGACTGATGAAATTAATCTTTCCCAAGAAATATTGAATTACTTTCTTATTTACTGGAAGAGGTAAGTTCATTATAGCTGCCACTCTTTCTAGGTCTATGGAGACTCCTTCTTTAGATACTATATGTCCCAATAATTTGCCTTGAGGGATAACAAAGATACATTTCTTAGGATTCAAGGATATTCCAAATTCTTGACATTTTTTAAACACAGATTCTAAATGATCAACAACATTCTTTGAAAAAATAGTAAGATCATCAAGATAAATCAAGATGATTTTATTTATAAGTTCCCCAAATTCTACATCCATAGCTTTTTAAAAAGTGGCCCTAGCATTTGACAGGCCAAATGGCATATTAGCATACACAAATGTTCCCCATTTGGTAGTAAAAGTAGTTTTATATTGGTCTTCATCAGCCAACCAAATCTGATTGTATCTAGAGAAACCATCTAGCAAATAAAATCTCTCAGATCCAGCCATAGTCTATAAAATCTATTCTATGGAGGGAAAGGGATAGTGATCTTTCAGAAATGCTCTATTTAGATCTCCAAAATCTACACAAAGTCTTATATCACCATTCTTTTTCCTAACTGGTATTAGATTTGATACCCAGGTTGAGTGTTTGATTAGAAAAATTATTTTAGAATCTAAAAGTTTCTGCAACTCATCCACCATTAGAGGCTCAATCCTTGGATTTACTAGCCTTTATTTTTGTCTAATGGGCTTAGATCCTTTAGTCAATTCTATTGTGTGTTGAATAATTTCTCTATTATATCCATGAAGGTCTTCATAGCTATAGGCTATGACTCTGTCATATTTTTTGCACAATTCAATTAGCCTTTCCTTTTTTACTTGAGTTGCAGAATTTCTAATTTTTAATTTTTTCCCTTCACTCACCTCTATTTCAAAATAATCTACTTTGTTTGATTGGAACCTTTTCTTCTCCAATCTTACATCTTCTAGATCAAAAAGGTTTTCTAAAGTGATTAAACCTTTAGGAAGCTTATTATTCTTTAGTTGTATAATTTGATCCCCATATGCCTCTTCAATCTTTGGTTGTAATTGATCAGCAAATTCCCTTGATTGTTGCAAGAGTGAGAGTACCTGAGAATCATTCTCAAATACTTGCCAATTCTCATCATTGTCTAGGATAGTTGGCCTTATTATAACCTTTACTGACTCATTGTTAACTAATAGGCCAGTTACTAGATCAAACTGCGAGCCAATCTGTGCCATCCTATCAGCTTCAAAATTTTGAATCCTAGGGACTACTTCAATATTGAAAGCTTCAAAATCTTCTATTAAGTCCCAAATTATGTGCTTATAGGATCTCATCCTTACATTCTTTGCTATTGCCTTTTCTCTAATTTGCTTTACTAATAGTTCTAAATCTCCTTTTACTATTAGATTCTTTATTCCCTTTTTCTTGGCTAACAAGAGCCCATGTACTAAAGATTCATATGCAGCATCATTATTAGTACAAGCAAACTGGAAACAAATATCTCTTAATATTTTCTCACCATTTGGAGCAACAAGACAAATTCCTACTCCAACACCATTTTTACTTCTAGCCCCATCAAAATTTAAGGTCCAGATTTCTAAATCTTTTTTAGATTCTTGAGTAGTTGGCATTTCTTCCCTTAAAACATTTGGGATTTCATGGTCTTCATCAAAAATAACATAAGTGCCTAGACCAGTAGAGTCATAATTTCCATATGTATCACTATGCATCATAGCTAACAATTGGTTATTTTCTTCTTCTTGATCATGCTTAGTCCATTCGCCTAACTCTTCAATAGAAACCCTTTCTTCTTTATTTATCATAGCATGATTTGCATCTAATTTTGATGTTGGTTCATTGGTGATGTGATCCTTTGATAGTGGTTTAGATAGAATTTTCATCTTTGAACCATATTTAGTTCTTAAAATTAAGTGAGACCAATCAAGAGACATATCTCTTCCTATCTTGGTTGTAAAGTCTCTTGATAAACATAGGCCAAATATAGGAGGTATATCTATAACTACTACATCTTGATTTACAATTATATTTAGACAAGTATATAATTGCAATGGGAGTTGTTTAATTCTCCCTATTGTTTGCATTGATTTGTCATTTAGCTACATAACTTCTTTAATGAGTGGCTCATATTTTATCTTCAAAGCATTAGCTATTTGCTTTGGCATTACTATAGTACTAGCCCCTAAATCTATCATTGCATTATGCAACAGTTTCTTGCCAACTATCAAATTCAAATAAAATGGTTCTAGTTTGGACTTGCTTACCTCTAATGTATTGTTCACAAGGGTTGTTGTTTGCCGATGAACTGTCTTTGAGCTTTTCTTTTTCAGCAGGTCTTTCTTTGATCTCAGTATGTTTGGGCACTACTTGGTCTTGAAGAGCTTCTTTTAATAGTGTGCTTTGTTCAGTAATAGCTAATATGTCCCAAATTGATACTTGTGCTAGAGTCCTCTTCAATTTATCCACCACATTTATTGGTCCTAGAGTTTGGGTTCTTGGAAAATAAGGGTACCTCACTTTTTCCTAAACTTGCTTAGGAATCACTTGATTCTACAATGGTTGAGGCACTTCTTATCTAACAACTATGTTTCTTTGAATTTGAAATGGAGAACTCTCCATAATTTGATTATTTACAACTTCAGGTTGTTCCATCATTCTTCTCTTTGACTTGGGATAGCAATCTGATTGCACCATTGGTTTCTTGGAAGTAGAAGCTTCATTCAAGAATACAGATTCTTCATCTTCAACCCATGAGAACAAAGAATGTTTTGAGGCTATTTCCTCTTCTTGTTGTAAAGACATCCCTTGCATCTTAGCCATTAGGACTAAATTTTGCATACCAAAAGATTGGTAGGCTTGATTGTAACTAGTACTTGCATATTGTCCATCCATCCTTCTTTGCTCTGCTACCTTTTGTTGTAGATTACCCATGGGAAAATCTCTAGGTGTATGAGCATTACTACAAGGGAAACACCAAGCATTAGTGCCATCTACATAATTATTCTACCCTAGAACAATTTCTCTATTTGAATTGGGAAGAACAGTCTGTGAGGGTGTAGGGACTGAAACTAATTGGTTTGTTGGCTAAGGGTTATTTTGCCTTTAAGGACCCTGATATTGGTTTGGCTATGATGAAAATATATTTCCTTGGTAGCCTTGATATTGGGGTCTAGGGTAAGGATTATGTTGTCTTTTTATGTTAATCAACTCATTAGAAAATGTCCTTAAGATATTCTTGATATCATCCATCTTAGTTGACTAGGTAGGGACAAGTTCCTTAACAGGTGGTTGAGGATATTTATACATAGACACAAGTGGGGTTATGGATTTAAGGTATTTTTGAGGTAATGGTAAGGTAATTTCTAGAAACATGGGCATGGGAGGTCTTGGGGGCAACTTTCCAACATTTATCAAATTATTTTCAGCTCTAACTGCATAGTCATAAGCCTCTGGTAGAGTCTAACCTCCAAGTGACTGAATTATAATAGATATATCTAAATTTAAAGCCTTAAAATAAAACACTATAGCCATACATGGTGATGGTCTTGCTGTAGCAGGGATCCTTTCCCAAGTCTTCTGAAATCTTGAATTGAAGTCAGTCATTGCTTCTTGATGTGCTCTTTAGATAGTAATCAATTGTTGCTATAAAGAAGACTTATCACCCTTTTCTTTAAATCTTTCAAAGAAAATATATCCAAGTTGATCCCATGTAGATATTATATTTAGAGTCAAGGATTGGTACCATTCTAGAGCCTTTCCTTTGAAAGAAGCTGCTAACAATCTTATGGCAACATTTTGTTGTGTGACCACATGTATAACACAGACATTAGATACATCCTAAAGATGTTCTTTAGGTGTTTTGAAATCTTGCCCATTTAATTTGGGTAGAGCTTTCAGGGCACTCACTGGGATAGGGTCCCAAGTGGCTGGTGGTATTGGGAGAATTAAAGGACTATCAGTGTTCCAACTTTCATTATTCTTAGGGCTATAGGGGCTCCCATATTTTTTCTTGGTATTGGTATAAATTGATTTACTCTTGTTCTTGGACTAGTTACCAATGGTGGTAAAAGAATAACTATATTTATAGTAGATTGAGATCTAGTTACTGGTCCACAGCTCTGACTCCTTGTAGCTCTCTGGTTCATATGATCTTGAAAAAACTTCAAGATGGTGTCCCACCAAACATGCCAAAAACTATTGATAGTTAAAATTGTGCTTTTTTATAACACCAACAATGAGAAGTTTCAAGAATGTGGGACTTGCAACTTGAAATGACCTCCAGATTTTCAAGAAGCTAGTCTCTTCTTTAAAATGAGTGTATACTGGGAAAAGGGATAGGAATTTAAAATAGAAACACAAATGCAAAGAAAGAAAATATAACTATGGCAATGTGCCTGAATGTAATTCAACCCTAATTCTGAGCACAATGAAACTATATGTAAGATTCAATTACATTAAAGAGAAAACAAGGCATGATCAATGTAAAAGATGAAAATAATAGAAACAAAGGCTCACAACTTAGACTATTTTTTATAGTGACACAAAAAATATCAACAAAGGAACAGGACTCAATCTTCTTATTAATTTTCCAGTCACATAAAAGGCACAAAAACATGCACAGTTACATAAACTTTCCAACTCAAGAAAATAGAACAAAGGCAAATGATATTCCTAATCACAGCTCTAAAAGTCTAAAAACTCTTGATAATAATTTCTCTCAAAAAATTCTCTCTGGATTATCCTTCCTTTTTTTGGTGATCTCTACACCCTCTTTATAGCATTGGATTCCTTCCAGATTGTCTGCATATTCCCAATATAATGGCCCAACTAAACTCTAACTGAACTAGAAGTGTCTAACACAAGATATTTCCTAGATTTGAGATGTTCTATCTTTTTTCAAGTTCATTGGTCAAAGTAGATACCTAAGACACTTCCCACTTTCAAATGGGAGAGGAAACTTGGCTGATTCCCCTTCTTTTTACTTGAAAACCTTATTATTATTTAGGAGGCACTAGAAAATGACACTTGGCATATTCTATAGCACTTACTAAATACACGTAGAACCTTTTGTGTAACCTATACTCTTACTATTTCTTTGCTTAGAAGTGTTCCATCTTGACACCTGTCACCATCTGATTCTTCAAACTTTAAAAATTCATAGAGAATGGGACCCAAAACACTTCTCACCTGAGCAACTTCAAGAAGGGAACAGAGACATGTGGCACTTTTTGCATTACTTAACAAGGGACATGTGGTGATCTCCACTACTTTTAGCTACCTTTTGAGAAACCTGTAGAAGGTGACACGTGTTCATCTCCACATTTTCCTGTCTATACTATAGAGACGATAGGGCCTCATTTCATATTTACATGGATGGTGACACTTGGCATCTTTCACTCACTTTAGAAACAAAACTTGGGACCCACCATAGTCTTTACTATATCGGTAAAACAAAATGAAGGAACTTTAGATGTTGACAAATGGTGGCTTTCACTCTCTTCAGCTGGGGATACGTGGCATCTTCCATTGATTTTTAGAAAAGCATACTGAAACCTTCCATGATTGCCATCTCATGCCTTCCACTCAATCCTGAGAAAGCTTATTGGAAAGAATCCTTCAGAATGTATATGAGGTGCAGATGCTGACACTTATTGCACTCCACTGAGTTACTATGGGACACATGGCACATTTTTCAATATTTACTAAAATTATGAAAGTGCCTTAGATAATGACACTTGGTAGCTTCCACTCAATTTTGACACTTAGATAGAATTGAGCAAAAAGAAATTTGAGCCCGTGCTCTGAGTCAAAAACTTCATTGTCTCGAACTAAAGTTTTTAGGGACAACGATCTAGATCATGCAAATGAAAATCAAAATGAAGATGCTGAAATTTAAGACTTGAGTACAACATGAAGATGCTGAAATTTAATTAGCCTCATAAGTGGATAATGTTATTGATGGTTTCTTCTTGATTATCCATGAACTAAGCACCCACCTAAGAAGAAATATCCTCCACTGGTACTCTTCATATCATCTAGACTTCTTACCCAATCTACATTTGTATAGGCTATCAAATTGAACTCTTTGCTTCTTATATACCAAAACCCATACTCCATAGTCCCCTTGAGATATTTGAGTATCCTTTTGATTTCTTTTAGTTTATTTTCCTTTAGATTTGCTTGAAACCTTCCCATAAGACCTATTGCTTACATGATGTCAGGTCTAGAGGTTGTGGTGTATAACAAACTTCTAATCATTGACCTATATGATGTCTGATTGACATTTAAAGACTAATCTTCCTTATTCAACTTACACACTATGATCATGGGTGTACTAACTTCTATGCAATATGTTGTCCCTGAAAAGTGATTCCTCATTTTTCAGACAACATAGGACTATTTTGGTCCTACATGGCCAAAATTGTTTTTCCCCTTTCCAAAAATTTGTTCTAAAACATTCAATTTCATCATTTTCTCAAAAATTTTGGTAAAAGGATTAGCAGGTTCAATGGGTTCAAAGGCTTCTACAGGTGAGTTCAATCAAAAGGGACTAGTTTCTCACACTTGGACACTTTCGAGACAGGTTCAATGCTTTAGTTCAACTAAAAAAGGGTCATCAACAATCTTCTAATCAAATGAACCAATGAACTGTTGAACCTTAAACCACTTTGGTTCAAAGGTTAATGGGTTCAAAGTTCAATAGCGGCCTCGAGCACTTAACGAGTCTCAAAAGTTTGAACTGTTGAATCGTTGAACCTTGAACCATTTTGGTTCATTGGTTCAACGGGTTCAACATTCAATCAGTTCAATGTGATGAGTTCAAAGGTTTAAAGATTGCCTCAGTTATGAAGAGAAATGTGTGTAATAGAAAGAGTCAAGTAGATGCTGCCAAGTGTCGTCAGCTGACCCCCTTTATACTTTGTTTCTACAAATTGGTGGATGCTGCCATGTGTCCCTCTGAAGCTTGTCGAAAGCCTCCAAGTGCCAAAATCTATAGTTTCTTCCCTTAGCTTCACTATTTTGAGAAAAGACCATGGTGGGCCCTAGGGTGAATGACTAAATTAAAGTGGAAGCTGCCACATGTCTACGTTTGCATGACTATTTAAAGTATTCAGACCATGCCATGTGTCCCATCTTAGTGTAGCAAAAACTGCCACATGTCAGTGTTTACATCTCCAACCTTTTCATAAGCTATGAGGCTTCTTTCAATAAGTTTCTTAGAGTCCCATGGATGGTGATAAGTGGTAACTATGGAAGGCCCCAATGTATTCATCTAATAATAATGAAAGCTACCACGTGTCCCCTCTAAAGCTCAGTGAAAGCTAACAAGTGTCATTATTCATGGCTTCTTTCTTCTACTTTTTGTTCTCATTAAAGACCATGGAGGGCCTTGGGTAAGTCTCAGAAGTGAGTAGAACATGCCATGTGTCATCGTTTGAGATGGTCTGAATAAATCATTTTGATCTCCGTAGTCTCGCTAGAACTCGGTGGAAGCTGCCACTTGTCATCATCTGCATGATTCCTAGAAATCATTGAAAGCTGCCACATATCCCTGGTGGGTCAAAGTGGAACGTGCCATGTGTCTACATCTGTGTGACTAACAAGTGTATTCAGACCATGCCACATGTCCCTTGTAGAGATTAGTTGAGATTGGCAAGTGTCATCATCTGCAAGAGCCTAACTGAGCCCCAAATGTTTCTATGATGTTGCAAAGGCCCAAGGACGTGGATGCTACCAAGTTTCAATAGCAGAAGGCACCATGTGTCAAAGTAATAGGGAAATTACAATATAAAGGCACATATAGAGCTAGGGAAATGAAAGGAATGATAGCCTGCTAGAGAGAGAAAGCTTGAAGGCCGCTTAGAAGAGCCTGAAGGGCAAGTTCCCTTCAAGAAAGGTTTGAGCCTCAAAGGGCTATAGAAGCTACCAAGTGTCACAAGCTGAGACATAGTTTCAAATGAAGTTTCATAGAGTGAAACCTGCCACATGTCCTAACCTAATGTATTAAAAGCTACCATGTGTCTGCATCTGCACCCCCCTCAATCGCTAACCAATTTCAAAGCTTATTTCAATAAGCCTATTTTGAAGCTACAAAAGCTACCACGTGTCCTCACCTGCATCACAATGAAAAGTGACCATGAAAAAAGAGGAAGACACAAAGGAGTTACTAGCAAACATGATGGGCATGCAAATGTCAAATTTATTGTAATGAAGTATCTGATTGATTTTAACAGACTCAAGGCGCAGACCTGAATGCATTCAAAAAAGCCTAAGACCAGACCAAGAGAAGGAAGAGACAAAGAGGGAAACTCAGTAGGAGTTATTTCCAGTAGGTGGAGTAGTTTATCAAGTAGATATTTGGGGTCTACCAACATTGAAAGCACTATCTATTTGTCCCCTATGAGATAATGTTAGAATAGATAGTTATGCAACTAAATAGGTGATGGAATGAGAGATTCAGGCTCGAGAGGAGGCACTAGAGATGAATCGACATGCCACAGTCAAGGCAACTGCCCTACTCTAGCATGGCCCTTCCTGACAAGACCAGAATGCATCCAAAGCAATGAGTGTGCTGAATGGGTCACTTCATTAGGAGAAAATGCCAAGCCTCCCTCGGGCCTCTATATATTGTAATCTCTTGTGTTATTTTAGGGAGACCTTTTTGATTATCAGGAGCAAAACTCTGCCCAAATTAAAAGGCATTACTGAGACTTTGAGCTCAGATTGTAATTCATATTATTTTATCTAAATGAGAAAATGAGTTACTTGTAGACTTTGTGCTGTTATAGCTTTTGCTATCTTAGGAGATTATTCGTATGTCTATTTCATAGGAGATTTTTTGTCCATTTAATTTGACAAGCAGAACTAGTGGAGGTGATCAGGAAGGTGTCCTAAAGGCCAATTGTGGGATGAAATTGTGCCCCCATAAGTACCTTTAGTGTGTTTGCATTTTCCTTTCCTATGTAAAGAGCCTTGGGATGATGTGTTGCCCCCATTGTTCTTCATTTTTATCTCTCAAGTTTCTGGTCACTCAACACCCCCATTATCAATTACTTGTTACCTAAAAGATTCCTACTGCCTGCTGAAGAACACTTCTAAAAGAAGAGAAGTACCTTCTATCATTGCACCAAGGTTTTTACTATTTAAGAAGGAATCTAGCTCTTGGCTAAAATTTGCTTCTAAAATAAGAGAAGCACCTTCCCCATCACCCATGATTTTTTACTTTCTACATATATATTATATATAACCTCCACATATTTAATAAGGAACCTCCCCTTGATTTGTCCCCTTATGATGCAATTAACCTACACATCTAGATGACCAATCTCCCTATGTTGTGGTGATAGGAACTATTTTGAATGCCAGTTAGTTGGTCGATAAAATATTCACCCAACATTTTTTGGTGACTCTGCTGGAGATGAATGTGCAGTCTGAAGCCTCAAGTTTTAGATTGAAGTAGTTCCTTCCCTTATCCATTATAGAGTCTTGTGACTCCCATCTAGTTCTTACCCATTATCCATTTATAGCCTTACCATTTTCATCCATCTCCATTATATTATCTAGTCTGCAAAACTAGAGCTGCTAGGAAAGAAAGCATAGTTTGAAGCCTCAAGCTTTAAGCTAAAGTGGGCCAGTTTCTTTTCCATTTTTGTCTTATAATCTAGAAACTCCACTTAGATGTGTTATCCATATTTTTCATGATCTAATCATGGTAGTTTGAGGCCCCTGGGGTAAGTCATTTGGCCCACTTAATCTAACTCCACCCCTACATGAGCTACCACTTAGTTCAAGGAAGAATTTCCCCAAATTCTTTGGTGATGGAAGAGTCCACCCTAATGAACACCTTGAAGACTTCACCATAGACTGTGGTGTGATAGGGGTGGAATTTGAAGATGTGGTAGTCAAGCTTTTTGTGGAGACACTATAACATGCTACTGTAGGCTGGTTTTACCATCTACAGATTGGATCAGTGATTGGCTGGGACACTATCAAAGCCATGTTTGAAGCAAGGTTCAAACTTGTAAAAGATGTTCATGCTTTGCTAGCCCAACTTATGCAGATGAAGAAGGAACCTCATGAGCCCATGAGGGATTTTATTATGAAATTTGATAAGTTGAGAAATAGGATTCTTATAGTTGCTTAGCCCACACCCAAGAACCTCAAATGCTTCTTCATAAACTCACAGTTGCCTAAAGTGAGTTTTTTGCTAAGACATGTTGGCTACATAGATCTTGAAGCTACTCAAGATTTATCCACTAAGTTAGAAGATGACCTTATCTTGGCTAGAAAGATAAGAAGGGATTCAAATAGAGGCACATCTTCCTCATCTTCTGATACCTCACCTGCAACCACCACTAATCCAATGGTGCAAGAGCTAGCAAATGAAGTGTTGGCCCTCAGAAGACAAATGGCATAAGGGATGTCATTTGGTCCTTCATACAGAGATGTACCAAGGAGGACATTCCCTAATCAGGCACATCAAGGGCAACCCAATTGTCTTCCTCCCTCATAAAGGAACCTTGCCATTGAAGCACCTCCAGCCAACTCAATAGTTGGGTATTTGGAAACAGAGCATGATTTCTCTTTCCAACCTAAGTTTAATCAATAAAATGACACTGGTCTCTTCACAGAGGATCAAGAAGAGTCATCTAGTGACTCCCACATTTATTTCTTGGATTATCAGGATGAACCCAGAAGTAAAGGTGAAGCATCTAAGGGATCATATGTTGTGGTCATGCAGTCCTAGAATCAGTCAACTCAACAAGCTGATAAAGGAGAAATAGAGGAGCAACTTCAACCTGTGATTTTGATTGGTAATCATGGGGCCACTCTACCTATCTAGCCAAAGGACCTAATGATTGCTAAGAAAGTAAGTATCCCAAACATTTTTTCTCCTTCTACTTTAAATTTGCAGGCCAGTCCTCCCACCCCTCCCATAATCCAAAAGGAACAACTCTCATCCCCTGTGCCTAATCCAATCTAGCCATTTGACATAATTGATCATGTCAAATGTGTCGGGACCCAAATGGTGGCCCCTACAGCCCAACTTTTGTTTGAGTCTTCAGGTAGGGATGAAATAGCAAAATAATTGGTAGATTACAACATAAGTGTAGAATAACCCTCCCCTCTAAATAAAGAAGAATCTAAGATATCTGAGGGGGACAATCAAGACATGTGCTGGGCTGAGCTATTAGAATAGCTAATTATGATACTAGGCTGTGCTACTACACATCAAAATTAGGAAAAAGAACTCTTTGTTAGGAGAGAAAAGATTCATGGTTTTTGGACCAAAAGTCAAGTCTTGCTTTGGGGTAAGAAGAATATAAAACCAAGGGGAAGACATAGAAAAGTGGTCTCCTGGTGGAGAGTTCCATTCGCTCATCACCGATTCTAGGAACAAAATGGTTTCCTACTAGTTTATAAAGACATGATGCCATTATCATTATCTCACAATGGGTGGCATCTGAAGTGCTTCAAATCTTGAGGCATTAGATAAGTTCATTTGTACATATGTATTTTTGTATAGTCTTTTGTTCTATTTTGCGCCTTTCATCTTCATTTTTTTTGCCTTTCTTTTTTGGGTAGCATAACTCCGTAGCCCAATGGCATGCTTCAAGGCACTGGAGATTCTAGTTTCTACTCCCCTTGGCTATTCTAAGTTATCATCTGAAGGAAGTTCCCTAATAGGAGCCAGCTATTGTCCTTGAAAAGTGATTCCTCATTTTTCAAACAACATAGGACTATTTTGGTCCTGCATGGCCAAAATTGTTTTTCCCCTTTCCAAAAATTTGTTCTAAAACATTCAATTTCATCATTTTCTCAAAAATTTTAGTAAAAGGATTAGCAAGTTTAAAGGCTTCTGCAAGCGAGTTCAATTAAAAGGGACTAGTTTCTCGCAATTGGACACTTTTGGGACAGGTTCAATGCTTTGGTTCAACCAAAAAAGGGTCATCAACAATCTTCTAATCAAATGAACCAATGAACCATTGAACCTTAAACCACTTTGGTTCAAAGGTCAATGAAATCAAGGTTCAATAGTGGCCCTGAGCACTTAACGAGTCTCAAAAGCTTAAACCGTTGAACCATTGAACCTTGAACCATTTTGGTTCATCGATTCAACAGGTTCAACGTTCAATCAATTCAATGCACTAGGTTCAAAGGTTCAAAGACTATCTCAGTTATGAAAAGAAATGTGTGCAACAAAAAGAGTCAAGTGGATGCTGCCAAGTGTCATCAGTTGACCCCCTTTATGCTTTGTTTCTGTGAATTGGCAGATGCTGCCATGTGTCCCTCTGAAGCTTGTCAAAAGCCTCCAAGTGCCAATATCCACAGTCTCTTCCCTTAGCTTCACTATTTCAAGCAAAGACCATGGTGGGCCCTAGGGTGAATGACTAAATTAAATCAAAAATTGCCATGTGTCTGCATCCACATGACTTTTAAAGTATTCAAACCATGCCATGTGTCCCATCTCAGTGTAACAAAAACTGCCACGTGTCAGTGTCTGCATCTCTAGCCTTTTCATAAGCTATGAGGCTTCTTTTGATAAGTTTCTTAGAGTCCCATAGATGGTGACAAGTGGAAACTATAGAAGGCCCTAATGTATTCATCTAAGAATAGTGGAAGTTGCCTTGTGTCCCCTCCAAAGCTTAGTGGAAGCTGATAAGTGTCATTATCTATGGCTTCTTCCTTCTACTTTTTGTTCTCTTTAAAGACCATGGTGGGCCCCAGGTAAGTCTCAAAAGTGAGTGGAACATGCCATGTGTCATCATTTGAGATGGTCCAAATAAATCCTTTTGATCTCCACAGTCTTGCTAGAACTCGATGGAAGCTGCCACTTGTCATCATTCACATGATTCCCAAAAAACACTGAAAGCTACCACATATCCCTGGTGGGTCAAAGTGGAATGTGCCATGTGTCTGCATCCATGTGACTAAAAAGTGTATTCAAACTGTGCCATGTGTCCCTTGTAGAGATCAGTAGAGGTTAACAAGTGTCATCATTTATGAGAGCCTGATTGAGCCCTAAACATTTCTATGATGTCGCAAAGGCCCGAGGAGGTAGATGCTACCAAGTGTCAATAGTGAAAGGTGCCACATGTCAAAGTAATAGGGAACTTGAAATACAAAGGCACATATAGAGCTAAGGAAATGAAAGGAATGATAGCCCACTAGAGAGAGAAAGCTTGAAGGCCACTTAGAAGACCCCGAAGGGAAAGTTCCCTTCATGAAAGGTTTGAGCCTCAGAGGGCTACGAAAGCTGCCAAGTGTCACAAGCTAAGACATAGTTTTGAATGAAACTTCATAGAGTAGAACCCACCACATGTCCCAACCTAATGTAGTGGAAGTTTCCATGTGTCTACATCTACACCCCCCTTAGCCGTTAACCAGTTTCAAAGCTTATTTTGATAAGCCTATTTTGAAGCTGTAGAAGTTGCCATGTGTCCTCACTTGCATCACAGCGGAAAGCAACCATGGCAAAAGAGAAAGACACAAAGGAGTTACTAGGAAACATAATAGGCCTGTAAACATCAAATTTGTTGTAATTAAATGTCTAATTAATTCCAGCAGACTCAAGGCGTAGACCCAAATGCGTTCGAAAAAGCCTAAGGCCAGACCAAGAGAAGGAAGAGACAAAGAGGGAAACTCAACAGGAGTTATATATAGTAGGTGGAGCAGTTCACTAAGTAGATATTTGGGGTCTACCAACATTGAAAGCACCATCTATTTGTCCCCTATGAGATAAAGGTAGAAGAGATAGTTACACAACTAAGCAGGTGATGGAATGAGAGATTCAAGCTGGAGAAGAGGCACTAGAGATGAATTGACACGCCATAGTCAAGGTAGTTTCCCTGCTTCAACATGGCCCTTCCTGACAAGACCAAAATGCATCCAAGGTAATGAGTGCACCAAATGGGTCACTTCATTGGGAGAAAGTGCCAAGCCTCCCTCGGACCTCTCTATATTGTAATCTATTGTGTTATTTCAAGGAGACCTTTTTGATTATCAGAAGTAAAACTCTGCCCAAATTAAAAGGCATTACTGAGAATTTGAGCTCAAATTGTAATTCATATTATTTTATCTAAATGAGAAAATGAGTTACTTGTAGACTTTGTGCTGTTATAACTTGTGCTATCTTAGGAGATTGTTCGTATGTCTATTTCCTAAGAGCTTTCTTGTCCATTTAATTTGACAAACAAAACTAGTGGAGGTGATCAAGAAGGTGTCCTGAAGGCCAACTATGGGATGACGTTGTGCCCCCATAATTACCTTCAGTGTGTTTGCATTTTCCTTTCCTATGTAAAGAGCCTTGGGATGATGTGGTGCCCCCATTGTTCTTCATTTTTCTCTCTCAAGTTGCTGGTCACTCAACACCCCCATTATCAATTACTTGCTACCTGAAATATTCCTACTGCCTACTGAAGAACACTTTTGAAAGAAGAGAATTACCTTCTATCATTGCACCAAGGTTTCTACTATTTAGGAAGGAATCTAGCTCTTGGCTAAAAGTTGCTTCTAAAAGAAGAGAAGCACCTTCCCCATCACCTAGGATTTCTTCCTTGTTTATCAGCATCATCTCTAAAAAAAGAGAGATGGATGGTTCATCCCACCCCTGTGTCTTAATTTTTGCATATATATTGTATATAACCTTCGCATATTTAATAGGGAACCTCCCCTTGATGAGAGGAGAGATTTGTCCCCTTTTGATGTAGTGCACATTTGGACAACCAATCTCCCTAAGCTATGGTGATAGGAACTATTTTGAATGCCAATTCATTGGTTGACAAAATATTCACCGAACATAATATTCCATTTCAAACTTATTCAACATCTATCTTATGTACTTGGCTTGTGAGATGAATATACCTTTTTTAGATTGAGTGATTTTTAACCCAAGAAATAATGATAGTTCTCCTAGCATGGACATCTCAAACTCTTTCTTCATCACCTCTACAAAGGCCTTGGTCATGTTCTTATTGTTTCCACCAAAGACGATGTCATCCATATAGACAACTATTATCAACTGATGGTCATCTTTTATCTTGATGTATATATTACTATTTGTAACTCCTCTTTTACATCCTTGATCTAACATATACATGTCTAACCTAGCATACCAATATCTAAGAACTTTCTTTAGACCATAGAGAGACCTTTTCAATATAAAAACATAGTCTTTATCATATAATAGTAATAACCCCTCAGGTTGTTAAATGTACACTTCCTCTTCCAAATTCCCATTCAAAAAGGTATATTTGACATCCATTTGGTATACGTTGAACCCTTTAAATCCTACTTATGATAGAAATAATATGATGGCCTCCAATCTTGCTACTGGTACAAAGGTATCCTCAAAGTCTACCCCTTTAACTTATGCATATCCCTTGCATATCAATCTATCCTTATTCCTAGTGACTTCTTCATCTTCATTTAACTTGTTACTAAACACCCATTTTGTGCCAATGGCATTCTTATCTTTAGGCCTAAGAACTAGTTCCTAAGTCTCATTCTTCTCTATTTGGTCTAACTCCTGATTCATAAAATCTATCCAAAATTTGTCTTTGCTTGCTTCTATAATATTATTAGGTTTAATCTTGGATAATAGATCAAAATTATCTTATTTAGATTACTTACCATTCTTCTCCTTATTTGCATACCCACATTCTTGTTGCCAATGATTTGAGATTCAGGGTGATCTCTTTGAATCTATATTGAGGGTCCTTTTGAATCCCATCTCTCTTCAACTTCTTCTTCCTCATCAACCTATATAGTCTCTTCTTCATTATTGAAGTCCAAATTAAATAAAATGTCCTTTGACTATGAGTGTGATTTCTTTGTTTCATAAATCTTCACATTGGTGTTTTCCACTATCTTTTGTAGCTTCTTGTTACAACATCTATAGGTTGAGCTCATTGATGAGTATCTTAAGAACATACCTTCAATAGATTTGGAATCAAACTTTCCTAAGTATTCATCATCTCTTTTGATGAAATTTTTTCTCTCAAACACTCTAAATTATTCCAAATTGATAGGTCTTCCCTTACATAGTTCATAAAGAGTCTTGTTACCATTAGTCCTTATTTGTCCTATATTCAAAATGTAGACTACAATGCTTACTACCTCTTTGAAATATCCATCAGATAATATAGACTCATTTAGCATAGTTCTATACATCTTTTGAATTACCTTATTCTTTATTTCCACTACCCCATTATATTGAGGTGTCCTAGATGCTGAGAATTGTCTCCTTATTCCATGAACCTCACAAAATTCATCAAACCCATTGGACCAAAACTCTCATCCTCTATCAAATCTTAAGAACTTGATCTTCCCATTCTTTTCATTCTTAACAAGATCCTTGAATGCCTTGAACTTTTCAAGATATTGTGACTTTTCTTTCAATAATGTAACCCAAGTCATTCTTGTGTAATCATATATGAGTAACATGAAATAATTATCTCCTTGAATGCTTAAAATTATCATAGGCCCATAGAGATTAGTGTGTATTAACTCTAAGGGTCTTTTAGTGGATTAATCCTTGGACTTAAACCTTTTTCTAATCTAATTACCATGTTGACAAGCCTTGAAAAGTATGCTTGTAGGGTTGGTGATCTTAGGCAAGCTATTCATATACTTCTTAGTGATAATATTGACCATATTGTCAAAGTTTAGGTGACCTAACCTTCTGTTCCATAGCCAAATTTCATATATCTTACTCATAAAGCATCTCTCCTTTTTGATATCATTCAAGACACATATATTGTTCTCCGTCCTCTTACCATTGGAAATTAGCCTTCTTGATTTGGATCTCCTTATCTCAAACCCTCTATCATGAAAAGTTAGTGTGTGTCCTATTAGGAGTCTAGGTTGCACTTGATTATGCCCATTAGACTTAAAGTGTTTAGCACCAAAGTATACTTGAAAAGATCCTTTCCAATCTCTTCATGGTGTAGATATGGAGTGTCTAAGCTCAAGCAAAAGTCTTCTAAATCCTCCCAAAAATAAATTTGATCATGTTCAATGGAAAAAACATGGGGTTGAATTTTATTTATTCCATCTACTTGTAAGACACCATGATGATCACTCACCTCCAAATTTTTGAAAGGGTCATAACAAAGTTATTTACCTATTGTAGTTTTCTCATCTTAATTTTTAATGGATAAAGGTAGCTCCTCAACCCATTGAAGTTATAATTCATCTTGCCCTAGTACTTATTGACTTGCATTATCTTCCCTACTTGGAATATCAACCTATTGTCCTACTTCACTATCTAAGGATGCCATACTGAATTAATTAAATTCACTCAAGAATTTATGGTAGAAGTGTTTTTAGGGTTAATACAATTAATTTATGACCTTAGTCTCAGTAATACCCTCATGAAGGCTATCTTCTTTATTGTCTCCTAAGAAAGGATTTACTTATGTCTCATATATATAAGCTCTAATATCGTGGCATTATAGTTTCTCCACATCATCTAAGTTCTCCTCATGTTTGACTTCTTATCTATTATGATGGATAGGGGTTTTAATCATAATTTATTATTCATATTAACTTGAGGTGTCCTTTTTAAGGTGCCTTTGTAACTTTACTACAATAGTGACATGGTCAAGTAATTGAAGGAGTGCCCCTTCACAGATCACTCTTGATATATTATCTCCTTTGTTTAGATGTTCAAATTTTGGTCTAAATGCACTTGATTCATCTTCAATAGAGGAGAGGGTAGGTGGGAGAGACACTTCATTATATTGATTAATGGTTTCCAAGGTATTCTTCCAATTGAGGACCTTAGGAGTGTGAAGCTTGGTGACCACACCCTTCTCCTTGAAATCTTTAGTTACCTTATCACTTTTTGATATGATTTAATGTTCATAAGTAACTATAGTATGGAGAACTAATGAGGCACTCGTAGGACTTGAGGGATGATCTTGAAGTGGACTTCATGACTTCCCCTTATTTCTTAATCTCCCTTTTAAGTGCAAGCATCACATAGTTTTGATCTTTGTTCCATGAAGGCTTCTGAGTTGGGGTTACTACAAGATCTTGAGAGGACATAAGATCTTGGGGGGAATATTGAACATAAGGGTATTGTTTTAGGGAAGGTTGGTGAAGGAAATATGAACTTGAGGTAATTAGGGTGTATGGATGGATATGAAACCTAGAGAATGATATAAATTTTATTTGGACCCTTACACCATACTCAAGTCTACATACCATATGAGACAAATTACTATACAATCACCAAAAAATCACTAGCCAAACATAAGGGAAAATGAGGAAATAAGTCTACCAAAATGAGGTCTTGTGAAATCAAAATCTTAGGGTAGGCATGGAGGGTGATTTGAAGGTTTTTGATAATGCCAAATGTCCTCATAGGATATCCATTTTACCAAAATTCAATATCATAAATAGGTTCAATTTATTTTCCACTAACGTAGGGTTAATTGAATGACTTATCTTGTCATCAAGAAAATAGTTATGGACTAAGAAGTCTCTAATGATTAGAGAGACAAGAAAAAGATATGGAGTAATCAACTTGGTTGGTTGTTGTTGGTTTGTATGGGTACTTTGATGATGGATAAGGGCTTGACATTTAACATATTTATGATACCTTAAGAATTCTTTCAAATTATCTCTATCCTCTCTTAACTTCTCAATTTATCAGTGCAAATGATCATTGTTTGATGTAAGTTAACTAAAAGGAATATTAAGTTAGTAGTATGACTGATCATGAGGGTAAAAGGGATGCCAAGGAGATGGAGGAGGTTCAAAATAAGATGGATAATCTTGGTAATTAGGAGGTCCATTATAAGGTTGATAAGGGTCAATATAATGATCATATAGGCTATGATAGGGTTGATATGGAGGTAAGGATAGAAGATTTCCTCATAGGATGCAATAAACCCTTAAATGACATATATATCAAAACATGAGCATAATTAAGAACCTCCTTACCTCTTCAATAATGGTTTGATGTTGTCTCTGAGTTTGAAATATAACTATAATATTTTTCAAAGATGCTTGGAGTTTCCTAATATGAATGCAAGGCTATAGGTGAATGGTATTAGTTTCTAGATGTATTCTAAGGTTGTCAAAGAATGATTCAATTCACTTGAAGATGGTCCCACTAGGGATGCCAAAACTGTTAGGAGTCTAGGTTGTACCCTTGTTGAAGAAAAGACTATTCACATCTACCTCAAACCTAGGATAACATGGGATTGACCTATATGCTATGTGTTACTTATTATTTAGGCCAAACCTCTATATTTTATGGGGATAGCTCCCTTGGTTTTCTCCCTTGATCTCTCCTTATAAGACATAATCCTATTGGGATGAAAAGGGAATAGAAATTGCATATATGAGACCTACTCTAAAATGGTGATGCACTAATATATTCACTTATCCACTCAACTTGGACTCTTAATCACACTAATGGACAATGCATAGAGATAACACACTACCTTAAATGGCTTCCAAGTAAAAATATTTCACTTAGAGGTTAGTTTGAGTGACTAGAGTGGGAGGGAAATGAAAATAAGGCCTAGTTAAAGGCACTTACAATTAAAAATCCACTTTAAACTTCAGTCATCAACCTCATGATATACTAGATGACCACAAGGAAAGATTATTAGTACCTAGGTGGAACTTAGATCTACAAAAGGGAATATTAAACCACTATTTCATATCAAAACAATTATGAACACAATAAGTACTGATTAAGAAGTAGCTTCAAGTATTCTATTCATCAATCCAAGAGTTCTTCAAGTACAAAGCTTGGCAGAGTTTCCTCATACCAGCCTAAGGTATATAATACAAGGCCTACAGTCCTATATAAATAATAGAAGAGAAGAGAGAGAAGGAGAAATTTGGTGTGGATATGCATATAATAGGTCATCAATGACCAAAATCTACTCAAAATGGTAATTACATCAGTTATGCAATCCTTTTTAATCCTTCTTCATGCATTGATGCTCTTTAATTAGCCCTTTAAGCATTAAAGTTGAAGTGAAGGGTATTGGATCAGACTTATACAAGGCAAGGGCACAAAAAAATAGTCAAACATTCTTGTATATTTTAGTTATAATATGAATTAAGTGTAATGAAATTACCATAAGCATGTAATAGTCCATCTTCCCCTTAAGCATATTTGATAAAGTCAAGAAACTGCCCCCCCTCTCCATTATAGTCATTAAATGTGAATTGATTTCCCTTTAAGGTTTAAATATCAGGTGTAACATTTCTTTCTTAACTCATCTCATTATCATTTCAATGCCATATCCATTATTTTAGGTGATAAAATAGGTCTACTAGGCCAATTAGGCCTAATAGCCTAATTGTTTGCACTAGGCAGCCACAAAAGACTAGTTGAGACCTTATAAACCTATGAAAACATGAGATTAATAATTGAAGAAATATTATTCATCATATTATAACCCATTTTTGTAAGAAACATATGAAATATGGTCACTTTAGTTGACTAGGTCATCTTGCTTGTCCTTTCTGTAGACTAGTTCTTTAGAAGAAGCCCACAGAGGCATTTACAAGCAAGTTTTTGAGCATCTAATGGATTTAAGAGATAGAACAAGTGTTAAATATTGTTTCCTAATGATTTTCATATTTCATAACAACTCTATACCTCTCCCTCTCCCACTTTCCTTGGAAAAGTATAGTGTTATGACCCTTCCATACAGATTTCATGTAATCAAGTACCATGAGTGGAGTCCTCTCTAAGTTTACTTGAAATTTCATGAGATTATCAAGTCATTCTAGGGTGATAATATGCTAAAACATCAAGATTTATAGGACTAAGTCTACCTAGGGTTTTATAAAGGTTTATGAGTACTTAGGAGTCTTAGTGATAGTTCATAGTGTACCATGAATATATAGTGCCTTAACCTCCTCTTCTTCCATGAATGTATTGGGTTCCCATGCAAAATATGTGTAGAGATATGAACATTGGAAGATAACACTAGGGTTATTTTAGATAAATTCTGACTGGTTATCTTCTTAAGTTTCATTCATAAATATAACCCCTACCTACCTATTAGTAATTTAGCCTATCAAGGTCAAATTACTATCCCTATCATTTGAAACTTTCCTAAAACTAGTCATTAGCCCTTTGTAATTGGTCAAAATGGTCAATTGTAGCTGAAAATGCATTCTTTTTTGAGCAAAAAAGTCAAATTAGGATTTAAAATGTCATTAAATTATCCAATTCATCTTTATTCATGTTTAAAAAGGTGAAAATATCCTATGTCTAAAGTTTTAAATCATAAAAGGTCATTTGATAGGTTTTCTTAAGACAAAAAGGCACCAAAATAGCTCACATGTGCCAAATTGTTAATTTTAAAACATGAAAAAAGATTAAAAGGGTCTAATTTTTCATTATTTCCACTAAAATATTCTTTTCCAAGTAGTGGGAAGTCTTAGTTTTCTCTTTAAAGGAAAAAAGAAGCTCTTTTTCTCTTATTTGCAAGCAAAGGTACAAAATCCATATAGTTTCTATATAATATAGAGTACAAAAGATCAATATCAAGGCATATCTTCATGAGTAGTTCCATGGCAATTCATGGCCATACAGTCCCTAAACTAGCCTTCTTCTATTACTTCCCTTATTGGCACAAACAAACATGCCTATAGGTTTTCTAGTGGTATAGACTATTGAAGAGAGGTACAACTCTCAAATTTGGGTAAAGAAACTAGACTTAGAGGGATTATTGATGGTCTAAGTGGAATTTAAATTGGATTATCTAGGCTCATGAACCATTTAGTTGAAGTTAGGTTAAATTATGCTACCTTATATCTAGGAAGGCAACTAGTTTTCTCCAATTTCTCCTTACCTAGGTAGAGTTTCAAGGAAATTCAACTTGTTCCAACATATTGAGGACTTTATATACCTTTTAATGTATTCATTCAAGTATTATTGATCCAATTTAGGGTCAAACAAAGGTCTCAAACTCAACAAATCAATCTATAGTATTGATAAGCTTGCAAGGGTGAATTGTACAGTCTAAGGAGAAGAAGACAACCTCAAATTGTCAAAATTTTGTGTTTTGAAAGGTTTTCATGGTTTTAATGCATAATTATTAGAGATTATTCAAGTATCATGGCTAATAAATCCCATCTCCATGTTTTCAAAATGTCTCAAGAAGATAATTTAGCATAGATTAAGTATTCTTTGTAAATTTAAAGGTTCTTGAAGAAAACCATGTTTCATTTTTGACTCCTTTCCATCCTTCAATGGCCTCCAAATTGTTATGGTTTGATTATTAGGTTTTTTTATTTGCATTTAAATTTTTGGCTTTATCTTATCTTAATCCTTCATGCTCCTTCCCCACCTCTATCTCATTCACACCATACCACTACCATCATTAGATTTTCACTAAATTTTTTTCTTTTCTCCCATACTCCATACTATTCTCATCCACATATTTATGTCATATCTCCCTCCTATCCATCTCCATTACCTAGTCTCAATATTAATGGGATAAATGGTTAATCAAGATCATATGAGCTTATAATAAAGAGTTTTTATAGGCCAAATCAAGGTATCAAAACACAATCAAAAGGAGTCTTACAGAAATGAAACATCTCAGTCAAGTGTGGACATGAAGTTTCAATGGAGATTCACAAGGGAGGGAGACCTTCCTCAAGGTCTAGTGGAAGCTATAATATAGGATGTAAGAAGGAAACTATAATAGGGATAAGAAGACTACATGGTCCTTCATTTTATTTTATTTACACCCTGTCATCAATATATCTATCTACAACAGGCATAATACAGTCAAGCAAATCCTTAAAGACATCAATTATCAAGATACAATCACTAAGAATATTTCAAATGGTGGATACAAAGGGTTTTATCAAATAAGTAAAGAAGAGTAAAAAATATCAAAGAGTGTATATCTTTGGTTGAAGGCACATATAACTATGATCTATACATATGGTCTTATGGTGTTGCAAGCACCATCTACAACAAGTTTCAGCTAAGGCTCATACTTGGTTTTATCTGGGGGTTTTGATCATCTCTATAGGTCAGTAATGTTTATACAGTTCCATCATAGCATTAAAACCTACAAAGTACCTATATTCATACTTTGTACTTCATAAACATGACCTATAGTGCTAAAAATACCCTACATGCCTATGCTTTATGAAGAAGCCCAATGCTTGCTAAGAGTACCTTTAAGATTCATGGAAAGCTTTCTTGGATGGCTTAAGAACTCTTCTTGACTATCAAGCCTAATTGATCTTCATAAGGTCTCAGGGAGAAAAAAAATATAGGTCAAGTTTCTAAGTGACTCAAAATATATAAATGAGAACCTATAGCTACCATTGATAACCTATAGGCTCATATGAAGGACTTTAATAGTCATATTTTGGGTTTGAAGTGGGTGAAGGGACTCATAGTGAGTTCTTTAGGGGTTTTATGCATGAGAGGATGTTTCATGATCCAATAAAGAGGACTATGCACCAATCATAGTTAAAGCATCACATCTACAAGAATAGGTAACACAAACTTAGTCAAACCACCAAACTTAGTCATCAAGGGGTTACCTACAACCACTATGAGGTGACCATAGTATCCTACAATGGTTTGGCAAAGGTGAAGTCTTTCTAGGCTCATAAAGGATAATTATCAACCATTAATGCATGAAGACATGAAATAATTTCAACAAAGGAACACTCAACCTACATCCTTTTCCATAAAAAGGAGACTTAAAACCTATATAAACACCTACAATCAACCTAAGAGAGATACATATAGCCAGGTGAGTGAAGATGCTCCATAAAGACCTTTAAGGGAATTTAGGCCTTCCCAAGGGGTTATTGATCAAGTCTTAAGTGTAATAGTAGAATATGAAAATTATTGATGTCCTATTTTGGATTCACACCCTCCAAACACTTTATACCCTATTCTCAATTCATATAGGGGATATGAAAGCAAACATAGTCAAGCTTGGTAAAGGAGGGTTTATTCCAAGGAGGGTTTTGATACCATAAGAGGCCTATCATCATTAATTAAAGGGTTCAAATACATTTATACCAATGTAAAATTATCATGAAAAATATAAAAGGAGACCTAAAATGCTTCTAAAATTTCACCTACAGCGTGAGAAAATGCACCTATAGTAGTCTTATTTTATATGCTTTCATAACTAGTAAGGGTTGACTGCCCTAATGCATTATGGACATTGTGGTGAATGCCCATAGAGACCTAAAAGGGAGACATTTTTAAACATGAAAAGGTGTCTCAAAATATATAAATGTTACCCTACATTCATTGTCACAAGATTCCATAAGAGGTACAGGCATAAAGGCTACTTGTTAGTCTTAGGATGCTCCCAGTGGTCTTAAATGGAAGCTATATCAAGTATCAAGACATAGTGGGAATATAAATACACCATCATGCATGGCCAGATGATCATGATATTTTCAAAAAAATTCAAGAGGACCAAATTACTATTTGGTCATGACACAAGGATGATAAAACACAATTAGGTATATGGAATAGGGCAGGGTTTGGAGTCTAAAGGTAAGTTATCAATCAAGAAGTGGCATGAAATGAGAGTGCTAAGTGTTATAATAGGTTTATCATCAGATAAAATATGGTGATATCATGACAAACACCTAATTTAATTTATACACCTCATTTATCTCCACTTTGATGACTGTACTTTACCATGGCACATAGCTCTTGATGAGTTTTTTGGAAGGGTAAAGTTAGGAACATTCAAGCTAAAGATTAGACATCCAGGGAAGTAGTATGGTAAGATTTTAAAGACATGTTATCATAATATAATTCTCAAATTAAGTATAAAAATTCCCAAACATAGTCAAACCCTACATAAGTGTACATAAATTGACTGTGTAAGGTTTAATTGCTTTGTTTGGAGGTCAAAATATGCTTGAAAATAGGGGTAAAGGCTATTTTAAAACTCATAAAAGGGTTTGTTGAGATAAATAAAGATTATTTTGACCTTAAAACACAAAAAAACCATGAAATAAAATTAAAAATATGAAGAATTTAGTCAAAAATGTAGATAGTCGATGCACAAGGATCATTTTTGAAAGAAAATAGAGGTTTTTGGGAGCTACAGGTGGAATCAAGACTTGAAATTTGGTAAATAAGGTAATTATTAGTTTAATATCCTTTTGAAAAAGTTTAATGGCCATTTTATGAGTTTAGATACTTGGTTTTTTCATCAAACCTTAGCCTATCTATTTGAGGTCACCATTGGAGTAGGCATCATTATGGAGTGCTACAGAAGCTTCTAAGCCCAAGTAAAAGTTTGAAAAACATGGGATGATGTTTTAAAATCATAATAAAACATTTAAATAGTTTTAAAACTCCAATTTTTATGCAAATCATGATCATAAAAGATTTTGTAAATAAATAGGCACATAGGCCAAAAAGGCATTTTTAGAATTTTCAAGCAATATATGCTTTTATAGTGTTTTAATAGCATGTTAAAAGTCCCATAATTATGTTTTAAGAATTTTTAAATATAGGAAGGAAAAATTTTCATTTTGGTGAAGTATTTTAGTTTTTGTAGTTCTAGATACCCTTTCAAACCTCTTATTTAGATGCTCGTATTGTTCACCACGTGTGGAGTTTGGCTAAATGATCTTAGTATGATTTGAGGACCCATATTTATTTAGAATTCATGAACAACTAGGATTAGTTTAGGGGTTGTAATTTATGAACAATCATTAAGAGTGTAGGTAACCTAAAATGTAGTCAAAACCTTGTAGGCAGATTTCTCTATGTGGTAACTTTTCATATCTTTTACATGGGAACCCAATCTTTTCAAGGATGTTAGGGGGGTTAATGTGATATGCATCAATGGAAAGAATTTGGGATTTGGAGGTTAGTGCTTCATGTAGTCAATAAAATCAACTCAAAATTTGATTTTATTACCATCAAATCATCATGGATCAACTTGAAACCTTTTCAAACATCAAGTACACTCAAAGAGGATTCTAGAAATGTCAATTTTATTCAAGGACCTATATAGATGAGGGTAGAAATCATTTTTTTGTGTGGAAAAAAGCATGTAAAATGAAGTACAAGGGAGTTCAATGGAATCTAATCAATGGATCTCAAAGCTTAAGACTTGCTCTTCATCCTCAAATCTTCACTTGTTCAGAAATCAGCCCAGAGGTATCCCTACCAGCTCAATAAAAAAGTCCAATCTATTGGAAGATGGAGTAAAATAGGCCTAGTCAACCCTGTTGACTAAATGGTGAAATTTTTCTCATCAAAATCACATTATTTTATGATGAAGAAATTTTTTCAAGATCTAATTCATTATTTTTGTAGATTTCATGGCTTCTTATTGCAATTTTAATGGTGTCTAGGTGCATAAATTAGTCTTTAGGCCTAATTAGTCTAAATGGCTTAATTGGTCAACTTGTCAAGTTTGAGTTTGGCATTAGAATTGGTCATCAAAGATTTCTAAATGGATTTCCATGCTTCATATCTACTATTTCATGAAGATATTCATGCAATTATCACTCTTGAAGGTCCATTTTCATGTAAAGGATGGTTGTTTTGGGATTGAATAGTCTTTTACTTTAGTTGATTAAATGTTAAGTGCCACATCTATTCTTAGTGATCTTGTTAACTGAAATCTTTCAAGCACTTAAAACTCACTTCAAGCTTGATTTATCCATTCAAAAGGTTGTTGTAGATTTTCATGCAAAGGATTGACTTGTCAAACATGGGCCACCACCTCTTATTCCTATGCCAACTTTAATGATCATGCATATTTAATGGAGTTTGAAGATATTTAAGTTCTGATTAAATTTTGTAAAAGGAGTGAGTCTTGAGCTAGTCAACCAAGACTAATCCTTCTCCATTTTTAATGCCACATTGGCTATAGTTAGGTTTTGAGAGATATATAATGGAGTTTTTAAGTCATTTTTCATTATTCCTAGAGTTGAAGTAGAAATTATTTTTTGGACCAGACATCAATAAAGGAGATTTTTATTTTATATATGAGTTTTAATAGAGAATAGAGTGTAATTGATTGTGTATCAGCATGTAAGTGGGATTATATCTCCTTTTGGTAGGTCCCTTCCTCACATATTGCTTTCTATCTCACCTTCTATAGGTCATTTGAAGAGGTAAAAAGGAATCTTATAATCTAAAATTCTTTCAATCCTTCATCTAAAATACTTATGCTTAAAGGAAATATAGGACTTTTATTGGTTTATATGTGTGCATTAATTTTAATAGCTTCTAGAGGATATAAAAAAATTAGGTGCATCACCCCATTAAATAGGATTTACCTTCAGTTTACCCTTCCCCTTTTCATCCAAAAACAACATTGATCAATTTTAATAGATAAATATTAAGTTAACCAACCCTCTTTGGAGGTTATTCTCAGTACATAGTCATCCACACTTTGAGAAGTTCCAATTATATCAACTAGAGTGAGGGTGTGTTTTACACATCTTTAAGCAGGGTGCACTCCAAAGTGATAACACTTCCAACCAATATTTCATGAATATTTGGTCCATACGACTTCCCTAGGAGATTTATCCTTGAGCCTCATTGTGGTGAAGTAGGTGATCACTTAGAGTTGGCTCTTGAGTTGACTTTATGTAAGGTTGAATGTTTCAAGCAAGGTTTTGAAAACACTTTGCCTTATTTATCACTTTTATACACTTTAAACCTAATTTTAAATTCCTAAACACCTTCATATACTCCACATTGACCATTAAACTTATTTTAAGATCTTGGAGGAAACTTAAGGTGGCAGTAGGGTCCATGAGCAGGCTTCTGTGCTTATTTACATTAGTCTATCTCCAAAGAACTTGACTATAGTTTTGAATGCTAAAACATTTTATAGGAGTATTTAGGGCACTTAATATCATTTTAAATTATTTTATAATCATTTTTGGGATTTAAACTATTTGCAAGCCCTTCAAGACATCAATTCACCAATCTAGCCCTCAGACTGACTATCATGGATAGGGATTGGTCTGAGATAAATCAATGGGTATACCCACTATTTTTATTTTCCAAATGAGAGTATGGATCATTTTAAATTGTATTTATTACCATTTATACTAATTTTTAGAGCTTTCCCATGCCTATAGGTGTCTCAAATACTCATTTTGTTTAGACTGGTAGTGGGTTACCTACTAACTATGTGTGAGAATGAAATATCCAAGTATGGTATTCATCCCTTATTTACATGAGGTTATTTTATTCAAAAATACATTTAATTTCCTTGGGACATTTCCATTATTTTCTCCTAAGTTTAACCTTCTTAAATCCACCCTTTGTCTGCAACTCTCTTGAGACTCCATATGCATGTGTATGCTCATTTAAGGCTTATTGACTAAGTTTTTGATCAAAATAGAGTGAATGGATGTGGTTAGGAACTTGAATTGAACTAATCAGGTCCTAAAAACTATCCAATACCTCATATTAATGTATTATACTCATTAGGATCCTTATATCTTGAGTAGAGCAACTTGTACTTTAAGACTCCAACACATACCTTCTCTTTATGCATGATTTGATTGCAAGTGATCTTAGTTTTGCATAGGTTGTAGGTTCATAAACCTTAACCTTTATTATTATCTCAGATATTATTGATTAATTATATTATTTTAGTAGGGCTCATTTCTTACTTAGCCACCTGAGGCATTAGGACAATCATGTACTTTGACCTTCAATTCTACTTCAATGACTAACCTGTAGGTGTTCTCCTTACATTATTGGATTGGTGAGGGGTAAGACTTCCTAAATATGAGTGTCTTTAACATATTGGGTCAAAGTTTACCTTGATAATTTCCCTTTTAGCTCACTCTTTCCACCAATTTCCTTAAACAATGACTTTCATCACATAAATCTAAGCAAACCAAATATAATGGATAATTATAAGTGTGCATCAAAAGAAGGGTTTGAACAATGGAGTACCATCCCAATTTATTAATTAAATTATGGTATTATTTAGGTTATTTAATATCATAATCATCCTTTTCTCATCATTGTTAACTTAACCCATTTGAACTCAACTTGTTCAAGGCACAATCAAAAGGCAAGAATGACTCAACTAGAGGCACTTGACTTAGACTAAATTTAAACTATCTACCAATGGAAGTGAGATGCTCAGACCTAGAATAAGTGAATTCATACCTATTATTTGTTTAAAACTCTTCATTTTGACCTATTTTCCCCTAAATATTTCCTCAAGTACACATAGTTATCTCCAACTCTTTCCCCTTGCAACTTACCTTTTTTTCTATCACATGCTAATAATAGATCTACATATGGTCTTGTTAGAGGTTCTCATCTAAGTTATGAGGGAGTTATTATCCATTTAGTTGTTTTTTAAGTTATATAAGTCATAATTACTTTAATAATATTCATTTTTAACTTATCCCATTCACTAACTATCTTGAGTGATGATGTTTATTACACAACTCCCAAGTGAGCCAAACAAACATGGCTATATGTGAAAACTTATTATCAATTTTGAAATGATATGCAGTGGCATTATATTATATATGGATCATTTTTATCTTGAATTATTTTACACTCTAATTTCATTTAAATGCTTCACCAATCTTCTTCCTCTACTAACTTAGTGTTTAACCTCAACTTTACCCTATTATTCAAGCCCACTTATGGTTGTAAGTGCTTGTTTGATATTAAACTCAACCTGAAAGAGCCAAGGTTTCCCATTTATGTTTTATAATAATCTTTGGTCATTAATAATACATGAAATTTACATAATAAATCTCACATTCCTATCAACCATAACTTCTACTCAGCTTTCTTCATATGCCAAGCCTAGGCCATTTAAGGTGGTTGTAGGTGATATTTTGTCATTCTTAACATGGTCTATGACCTACATGGATATATCCTCCTTAAATGTACAGATCATAATGGTTAAAAGGTTAATATGTGTCTATTCACATAGTTTAGTCTTTGGTTAAGGATGGATGGGTGGATGAATATGCCAGTGGAGTGATAAGGAGACTGAATCATGGAAAATAGGGTTGTAATACAGTGACAAGGCAATGAAAATAACATGGAGTGATAGAGGGAAAAATATGACATGTAATGAAACTTTAAACACAATCAACACAAACTAACATTAACCTTAAATAACTTAAGACATATACCTCTATAATCATGTAATTTTTAGGTAGAAAAGGACATATATAGTCAAAAAATGGAACCTAAGAGTCTCTAAAAAACCTTAACCTCTGCTAAAAACCTTAAATTTTACTAATACTAATGGAGTGAGTTTTGGAGACAATATAGGTGGTTTATATGCCTATTGAGGCTGACATGGAAGTTGAGAGGACTATTAATAAGGATTTGATGATGATTTTCCATTACTTCAATACCTTATCTCATGTTCTCATATTGTGTTTGGAGGATTTGAAGGTACTATTGGATAGTATATTATGTCCATCACACATTGAACCTGATATGGTTATGAATATTTCATTGAAGGAACTCTTTTATATGATGAGAGTATACTTTTTCATGACTTCAACACCCTATCTCATGTTCTCATACTATGTTTGGAGGATTTGAAGGTATTGTTGGATAGTATATTGTGTCCATCACACATTGAACCTGATATGCATATGAACATTTCATTAAAGGCACTCTTTGAGATGATGAGAGGAAAATTTGAACACAAATCCTAGTTATAGAGGCATGGGGAAGTTTGGAACACTCTTTTAGTCCTTCAAAACTATCAATTTCCTCTGATGAAAACCTTTAACACTCTGTTCAATACTCATATCTTCATGCAGATTATAGACTATGTTAGATTTGATGTTTTTTGGTTTCATGAGATCACACATGTGATTAAAACATCATAATTTCCATGGGATCCTCTTTAAATATCTGAGAAAAAAAAGATCAACCATTCGTTTGGCGAATTAGGCTAAGAAACCATCAAAATTGTCCTACTCTACTTGCCCTGTGCAGATGAGAATAGTGACTAAATCACTCAACTTCTTAGAATATATTCATAGAGATGAGGTAAATAAACCTAAAACTAATACCCATTTCTATAATTTTAAGGGACCCCCTCACTCTGCTCAATAGACTATCTCATGAACTTCTCTCTCATGCCTATACTATGCATAAACGTGAAGGGTTGTTTGAGCTTGTAAAGAAGGTGGATGAAGTGAAGGAACAATTTTGAGTCTATTTGGAATCCTTTCACCATGAAATTTGTCTAAAACATCTACCATGAAGCCAAATTTAGACTTTGATCCTCCTTTATATGGTACAGTTTGTACAATTTTGTACAAGTGTAGAAAACTTCCAAAAGGTGTGTTTTCATACATTTTCTTCAAATTTTAGACTTTAAACCACCATTTTAGGGCCAAATGAGAGGGATAATGAGTCAAAAATACTTTTCAAACAACAAAAAATGTAAGGGGGAAGTGTAATATCCACCATTTGGCACATGGGGCCCATTTGACTAGTGGGAATATATGAGTAGGTCTTAAAATAGATTTAAGGCTTATAATACACATAGGCATAACAATGTGGCATGTATAAAACCTATTTAAGACCCCATTTTAATATAATTAATAAAAATCCTTCCCATTTTTAAAGTTTTACAAGGAAAAATAGGCTCATATGCAGTGGTTTAAGAGGTATTTGATGGTTTAAGAGGGGTAATGGAGGTGCTAAGTGGTTTAGATGAGTATTTCATTGACAAAGGACTTGAACACACTAAAAAAATTCATATTTTGGCCTCTAACAATGCTCATAGACTTTAATAGACCTCCATGGTATCCTAATACTTTGGTTACTCACTCCAAGACCAAAAAGACCATTGTCACCTTGCCAAGAGACTCAAGACTTTTATGACACAAAAGATACACAATAAGAGCTTATGACACACTAGTGACAACTCCAAACCATACTAACAAGGATAAAAAATAGAAATAAAAGGACATGATCATGTGGGATACCACTTTGAGTTTGATAGAATAGTTTTCATTAAAAAAAATTAATGTTACGGGTTGAAACTTAGCCTTGTGAGGCCCAAAATGTCAACATATCATTGATTTCACATATGAATTACACTAAATAGGTTATGTTTAAAACCTTCCACATACAACACATTTTGTGTCTTAGTCTTCCCATTATCCAAACTCAAGACACCTTTGCCAACTATATTGGTAGTTGTGTTGTCTCCAAACCTCACTATTCCTATAGTATTCTTTTTTAATGAAATGAAATTATTTATGTCTCCTATCATGTGGCTTGAGAAACCACTATTTATATACCATTTCATGCATTCATCTTGAATGTGAAAGGTAGTCTAGACTAGCATAGAATAATATTTGGTCTTTTTTTCCTCCTTAGAAAATATTCCATATTGAATATTGAGCTCAATATGATTAGTCATAAGTTTATTTGGATTCCATACCAATGTTTGATTATTCTCATACATTTTAAGAGTTTCATATGTCCTATTGAATCTTGAGGTCATTTTAACTCTATTAGAGAAAAATATTTTAGTGTCTTTTATATTATGATAGATGTAGCAAACAATATTTTTGTACTTACCTCTTGATTTATTACTTATTTTTCCATGGTCCCATGATGACTTATCCTTTATTGCATTAGGATACATGATTGGTCTTTTCATGTTGGTACTCTTAACTTATTTTGACTTTTCATGCTATCTCTCAAACTTAATCATATTATCAATGAGATATGTTGACACTTAGATTTTAAACCTTAAGGAGATTATTGACTCTCCTCATCCTAGTGGCACAATGGAGACATCCCTCTTTCTATGGGTGAAAATGTTGAGAGATTAATCTCTAGAAGGGCTAGTTTCCTTGATGCACTCTTTGAAGCTCTTCTTTACCTATCAACTTGTGGATGAAAATGGATTAGGAAATCAACTAATAAAACCAAAAAAGGTGATGAACCAATGTTTAATATCCTCCTACTTGAATGAATATCTACTACTTAAAGACATATGAAGCCTCTCTCACATAAAACTCACAAATTAGGATGCATTGTCACATCAGTGTTTCATATGTTAGATTCAAGAAGGCATTTGATACTTAGGAGGGTAATGGATGATTAAATGAAGGTATAAATTCATAAAACACTTCTAAAATACCTATCCACTTATAAAATAATACTAGCAAAGCCCTGTAACAATAACCTTTCTACATAATTGGTAGACAACCAAGAGTAACATGCTAGAAAAGAAGATATTTCACTAGACAAGACCAATAAGATTGCAATTAATACTCAATAGTACATCATGTGAGTGTAAAAATCACTTGTATATTTCTTCAAGAGTATTTTAAGTATAAATTTTTCCATAGTTTCCCCATTAACCGATGGAGGCTGTTCTAAAGTTTCAAAAGAATGCATATTTATAGCTTTTGAGAGAGAAGCAAAGAAAAGGAAGTCCAAATGTCACTTGGACTTATACCAACTTGATAAAATCATTTAAAAACTCATGAATAAGAGATATTATATGATCCATGAAATTTTAGGAGGTCCAATTGTCCATACAAGCCATGAAAATTGTGAAAAGTGGCATAAAACTCCTTGTTTGTACACAGAAAACTACCTTTATAATTTGCACCTATTTAAACATATCACCACTAAATAAGTATAGGTATAATGATTGGGATGATATGGAAGGAATTTAATCATATAAGGAATTTAATCATGGAAGGAATTTAATGTTATCTGTTAGGTTGTGGAGCTGAAAGCTTCACAGATGTAAATAGAGGAGGGTGCTCAGTGTTACAGCAACCGACGTCGGCAGTGCAACCGACGTCGGTCATATCCAGTTACAAGAGAAATTAACATCGGTCAGGAATCAGCCAATGTTGATCACCTCTAGATAGATAGGGAATGATGTCGATCGCCTGTGCATTCTAGAACTATGTGTTGCACAAATAGTTAGTTTGTTGAATGGCTAGTTTACATGTAAAGACTAATTTTAGTCTTGGAGCTGTGTGTCTAATTATTGTAATTAGATGTCTAATTATTGTTTGCATGGGATCTATATAATAGACTCATGGGGCTGTATTGTAATTAAGGACAAGGAAGATATCCTTTTGATTGTAATATCTAGGTTTGAAATTGTGCAAAACCAGGTTGATCTACAGGTTATGCAAGATCAGGTTAGATCTACATGGTAAGTAAGATCATTTGAGTTGCAGGTTGTTGCAAGTTCATGGGAGATCTACTTGAAGTACTTTGAGTACTTATATACTGGCAGTATTATTATTGACTGGTGGAGGTGAACAACAACTCTGTGTTTGAGTTGATTGTTGTGACTGTAATTGAGAGAGAGAACTCTTGATCGAGAATTACTGGGAGTCTTAGAGGTGTGGGAAGCCTCAGAGGTGTGAGAAGAGTGTGGCATCTTCTTTATTGTATTTTCTTTCTGGATGAGTTGAATACAAGATTGTATTATCTCTCAAATTCTATGTTGTTTCTAATTTCTTGTTACTTGTTACTTCTGGTTAAATTCCATGTTTAGTTGCTTATACAAGGTAATCAATTGTGCTCCTAATCCTGACAAAGTGGTATCAAAGCTAGGGTTGTAGGTTCACAAAGCTTGGTTTAGAGTAGGTTTGTGTTTGATTATAGGTCACTCTCAAGGGTTTTTGATTGAGTGGGAGTATAGCAATGGTAAAAGAAAGTAAGCTTAGAATGGAGAAGTTTAATGGAAAGAATTATCAATTATGGAGGATGTAGATAGAAGATTTTCTATATTAGAAAGATCTATACTTACCATTGGGTGGGGTTGCATGCAAGCCCATGGATATGAAAGATGAAGAATGGAATGTTCTTGATCGGAAGGATCTGGGATCTATAAGGTTGAGCCTGGCATCATCTGTGATTTCCAACTTATCACAGGTTAAGACAATGGTAGAGTTAATGGGATCTTTGGCAAATTTATATGAAAAACCCTTAGCTTTGAATAAGGTATTTCTTATGAAGCAATTATTTAATTTGCAAATGTTGGAAGGTGGATCTATACACAGTTATCTTAGTGATTTCCATGGTTTGGTAAACCAGTTAGTTTCAGTCAATATTGTTTTTGATGATGAAATTAAGGCTCTTTTAATCTTATGCTCATTACCTGAAAGTTGGGATAGTTTGGTAATGGCAGTTAGTAATACTGCATCTGCTTCAAATATTTTAAAAGTTGATGATGTTGTTAGTGTAAGCTTGAATGAAGAAATTCACAAGAAAAGCACAGATGAATCATCAGGGAATGCTTTAAGTGTTGAAATTAGGGGAAGACAAAGAAAAAATATTGAGCAAGGGAAATCAAGGTCAAAGATAGGCAAGAGATCCAAATCCAGGTATAACAGAGTAATCTACTGGAATTGTGGAAAGGCAGGGCATGTAAAGAAAGATTGCAGGTCGGTTGAAGATCATCATGAAGGAAATGAAGATGTATATGTTGCAGATATTGTTGCACAAGATGCTCTTGTATGTTCCTTGAATAAAGTGGAATCTTGGGTTTTAGATTCTGGTGCCTCTTTCCATGCAACCCCAAATAGAGCATATTTTCATGATCATGTCCAAGGGGACTTTGGAGAGATTTATTTAGGGGATGGTAAGCCTTGTCAAATGGTTGGCAAAGGGAAAGTGTAGCTGAAATTACAGATGGGAAACACATGGGTGTTGAAGGAGGTCATGCATGTCCTAGTCCTGAAGCGAAACTTGATTTCTATTGGAAAGTTGGGTGATGAGGGATGCACAATAACTCTCATAGTGGACTCTTGGAAATTTTCCAAGGGTGCACTTGTTTTATCAAGAGGTAAGAAAGTAGGTACTCTTTATCTATCTACTTGTATTACTAATTCTCCTTCTGGTTTATCTACTTTAGTTGTAGATTCGAAGATGTGGCTCTGTAGGCTTGGTCACATGAATAAGAAGGGGATGCATGTTCTTGAGTCAAAGGGTAAGAGTTTAGATTAAAAAAGCATAAATCGAGATTTTTGTAAGCAATAGAAGAAAGTGAGGTTTCTTGAAACTCATGCTACAAGAAAGGATCGGGTCTATTGCACAAAGAGGAAATCTGATGTTTTTGACAAGAACAAGAAAGCCTTAGTGTTCAAGGAGAAGATGATGGATAGAGATTAGCTCAAGGGGCTAAAAAAATTTGAGTAGGGCAGTTTGAACAAGGGTTTAATTCAAAGTAAGCTCGTGGGTAAAAATTAATCACTCACAAGTAAACACAGTTACCAATGTTAGTCAGGAGGAACCGACATCAAATAGACAGGTACCAACATCAGTCATGTGTAGACCAGAGTCAGTGGTGTCAGGCAGGTGGTGATTGACTTCAATTAGGGAACCAATGTCGACAGTCAGGTCAGTTGCATGAAACTGATGTCAGTTGGATGTAGACTGAGGGGTGACCAAGGTCAGTCACTGTTAGAATAGATTTTCAGTAGACAACAAGTTGTCAAGGAGTCTCAAACACCCATGAGGAGGACTGAAAGGGTGAGTAAGCCTCAAATTCATTATTTCCCTTCTTTAGATTACTTGTTGCTCACTGATGGTCAAGAACCAGGAAGAGCATTAATATAATTGTATTGTCTCTCAAATTTTGTGTTGTTTCTGATTTCTTGTTACTTGTTACTTCTGGTTATATTCTGTGTTTAGTTGCTTATACAAGGTAATCAATTATAATCCTAATCCTAAAATTATATAAACATGTTTTTCACTATCTTTTAATTCTTATGTAACTTTTAGAACCACCTACAACATTCCTTTCTCTAGATTATCCATGTTTACCCCTTAAATCAAGAGATTTCTTATCTTACCTGTATGGACTAAGGTCCATTTTCTAAGTGAGGAAGGTGTTTGACACTTTGGAAAATATTTTATCATTTTAGGACACTTTTTAAAAAATAATTAAACCTTTCATGATCATTTAAACCCTCTTCTCACTTGAAACTAATCCATGATTCACTTTCCCTTATCAAAACATATCTTATTGACTGAGATAGTACCTACTTGTAGTTGTTTGTCACCTATTATAAATCCTCTCAAGATGATTTTATAACTCCTTTATCATTCACCTTATATTATTATATATTATTTAATCCATGTATCTCTTTAGACAACCCAAGGAAATAAAAAATCCATATCAACACCACAGTCTATATCAAATCCTACCTAAATTATGTGTAGGTAAGCTTTTAGGCATGATATAGGGTATGGACCTGATAATCAAGAGTATATAAGGTATTTATAAGTATTATTTCATTTATACTTTATTATTCTAAGTAAATCATGTTCCTTCCTAACCTCAAAGGTCCCCTTAACCTTGGAAACTGAGTATGCTCCCTTTGAATGGGATAATGCTTTTTTTGGCCCCTACCTATAGGTGGAAAATAGGGTTCTCCTTCATGTATTATGATTTTTTAAAAATTAATTATAATCTTTATGAGGTTAACGTTGGTAACTGTGTTTACCTGTGAGTGATTAATTGGGGACCAAATAGTTTTCTTACTTCTTGACTAAGGCACCTTTGTTTCTTCAGACCCTATTGTAGGTTATTTTGGATTTGTCAATAGTGTTTATGATAGAGATAAACCCTATTAAGCTTAATTTTCAAGTCAAAATTATTTTTTCAAACTATTAACTCATAAGGTGGCTAAATGAGTTTTGTTACATGTCTATGCATTGTTCCTTTATTCCACTTGTTTGACCTCTATTTCAATCTGTACAAAGGCTATAGGTGTAATTGGGGTCCTTGAGAGGTATATGAGAATTATATTCCCTTATTCATATCTCTTGAATTTGTTAAAATTACATTCCCATTAAGGTGATCACACATCACCACATCAAGTTTGAATTTACCATTTCTCATTTGTAATGGAACTATGAAACTGATTCATATACTACCCCTACTTGTATCTTATTTTCACTTTTTCAAACTTTAAACAAAGTTAAAAAATATATTCAAAACTCCTTATGGTCAATTGAGGCATGAATTAAATAATTTTAATCACCTCTATTGCATTTCCAACTTCAAAAGGTGATAAATCTTGTTTACTAACTATCCACAGTCCTCGATTATAGCTGTAGGTGCAGTCTTTAGGCATTTGTATAGACTATGAATGCATAAAAGAGGTCATGGAACCTTTTATCAACTTCATAAATCTTCCTATATGTTATTTACATTTCACTCAACTCACCTATCCACCGAGACAAGTGTGGATGCTTCATCTATTTCTCAAAGCAACAAGTGGTCATTACTTCCTTTAGGGTTGTAGATGTTATTAAAACAAATCAGTGTGTTTTAGAGAAATTTTAATTCCATAAAAAACATGTCACCCTCTACCTTTTGAATTTCAACTTTGGCATGAGCTCAGTCCATACTACAAGAAAACCATTCCAATTGTTCAAATCATTTAAGACTACTTTTAATCCTATTGTGGAGCACCAACATAAACCCATGGGACCTCTATTTTACCATTTTAGAGCAAACCTACCCAAACACAACTCTCTTGGTCTTCAAACATGTTTTCATACTCCTTTTTCTCAATTGACATTTTTATTGGTTTGTAAAAACTTGATTATGTGTTCCATAACTTTAAATATGCGTCAATACCCTTCATTCACTTCCTTTAAGCATTCAAACATTCTGCTTAGCCACCTATAGGTGCATATTTGAAACACCACAGTGAAGTATAAGTGCACACCATGAAACTTAATCATGCATATGAACTTGTATGCTCCAATTCAACACTTTAACACACCTTTATCCATTTCTCAAGAAGTTAGATTTTCATACTCAAGGATGACATCAACAGGAGTCTTGTAGATGCAAATCTGAGTTGCAAGGCAGTGAGAGTGAGATTAAATAGTGATAGGCTTATTTGAAGGTATCCTAAAATATTAAGTGAAATTTTTAGCCTTAAAAAGGATAACCTCCATCAATAACACCTTGAGAACAAGTTCAAAGCACCCTCCATTACCTGGCAATCACCTGTATGTTCATGGAGTATAATAAACAAGGATATTACATGACTGAGATAGCTTGGGACATGATCACATGATCAATTATATGCTTCCTTTAACATGAAAATGGATCCTTATTAAACTTTTAAAGTCTTTAAAATTGAAAAACACCTCCATTACCAATTCATAAATAGAGTAAACAAGCTTGTAGATGAAACTCAACGGAAACTAGGCATGAAATTGGAAAATGAAGAAGAATAAACTTTTAAGCTACCCAAGGAGTGTTATGGTGAGATAAAAATAAATAAATAAGTAGTTATATTACCCAATAACTTATGAGACACTCTTTTCTAGTTGGAAAATTCACCTACAAAAGAGATACACTCAGAAAATCAAAACACTCCAACTAAAACTACACATGGTGACACCCCCTTGCATGATAGACCAATTTTGTTCATCCAAACTTCATTAATCATGGAAAAAGTAATGGATAAAATATAATTAGGAATCAAACACACTATATATCCAACACTAGCAACTATTTCATATGAATCTTCTCAAACAAGACCAAAACTTGAAGGGTGCACCAAATAACTATCAAATCTACACAATCAACTTATTGGAATTTTTCATAAATCACATTTGATAATTTTTCAATTTTATTATATTAAAATTAATATATTATAATTTAAAACAACCTCACAAAATAATTTTGTCTAAAACTGCCTATGTTTCCTGTACTAAGCAAAAACTTGAGGGTCACTCTAGTTTGCCAAGAAGAGCAAAAAATGTGTAGAATGATTTTCGAATTAAAATGAATGTTCCAAATAAAATAAATAATTTATGTGAGTATTATAACCATGATGATACCCACAAAGATAATTCCCATGTGTCACACTTCCAAATAATCCATACAAGTGCCATTTTTCTTCTTTTTCAACTGATTTCTACAACTTCAATTAGGAAAACTACAAAATTCTGACATAAATTAGATACATGAAATATAAAATGACTTATTTTATTATTTTAATGAAAAAATTACACTTATTCACCTTGGTAAATGTGCCAAATGCATTAATGACTCTTAAAATGACATAAAATGACCCATAAAAGGATACATTAACTAATGCAACTAAAACCAAAGATAATGTGACCTTAAATGACATAATGTAACAATTATACCTCCCATGAAAACATATTAGTATGCATTCATATGTTGAAAATTTAAAAAAAAATCCTAAAGGTGACCAAATTTAATCAAAAGTCAAATTTTGGTCAACAAAATGGTGATTCATAGCGGTAGTATGCCTACTATACTAAGGACCAATAACCTTATCCTACTAGGGTCCAATGAAGTTAGTGGATTATTGAATAAAAATATAAATGAATTTTCAAAAACAAACACAACACACCAACAAATTAATACCAATCAAAACACAAAAAAAGGTAAGATATAAGATAAAACTCACACTTGTGCCTAAGCACTTAGGGAACACAAGGAAAACAAGAAACTATGAACAAGGAAAGTATAGAAATTTAGTAAAAATGTTTGAGATATATCTCATTGATTGGGATATGAATCTCCTCTCCATCCAAACATGAAATTTGGAAGTCATTATGTTGCTTGTATTATGTGATCACATATGGGCCACTCCACAAAGCATCAAACTTTGAGTGTTTTTTAGGTTTAGCTCTATCTTCATCCCATTTTAGGACAATGTATCCCTCCTTGAAACTTCTTGGCATGGATTTATTGTCAAATTATCTCTTTTTTTTCTCTTGGTAAGTTCTCATAGTCTGCATAGCTTGATATCTTATCTCCTCAAGCTCTATCAACTCACATAACCTAACTTCCATGCTCTCATTCTCCATCAACTACAGCTAATAGGTGAAGTCCAAATTTGGTAACTCAAGTGAAATATGTAATTTATCTTCCCTTCCATAATCAAGTGTGTATGGTGAGTTTCTAATTGCTCTTTTTGGGGTGATCCTATCAATCCAAAGGGTTGTCTCAACTTGGAATGCCATGTCCTTTGGCTCTCCTCCATTGTCCTCTTTATAATCCTAATTAGGTTATTGTTTATGGACTCAGCTAGTCCATTCCCTTGGGGATAATATTTGGAGGAGGTGCTAAGATAGATGCCATGCTTCAAATCCCATTCACTTGTCCTTATTCTAAGAAAATCTAATGCATTATCTGAGATTATTATTGAAGGAGCCCCAAACCTTGTTAATATACCTTCATATAAGTCTAGGACTGATTTTTCATTTGTCTCCTTGAGAGATACATCCTCCACCCATATTGTAAAGTAGTTTGTAGTAGTCAACACCCACATATGACTAGCACTATAAGGTGGATTGATTAGGCTTATAAAATCCAAACCCCATTACATGAAGAGTTTCTCAACTTAGATTGGATGAATATGCAAGGAAACAAGATTTTTTTCCACAAAAAAGAGTACACTTTTGACATTTTATTACCCAATCATGGGTGTCTTTGAATAAGCTAGGCCAAAATTATCCAACCCTCATAATCCTAGTAGTTATGGTTCTTGAAGAAAAGTGACCACCAATTGGTCCATCATAAAAATCAAATAGTGCTTTATCAATTTGATCTAAATAAATACACCTTAATAACACACATAAAAATTCTGTCCTACATATCACTCTATCAATAAGTACATAAGGAATGGATTACAATCTAAATTACCTTCTTCTAGCCCTATCAAGACCTTGTGGACACTCATTGATTTAAATAAAATGAATCATGTCTTGTATCCAACTCCTCATGGATGAAGGTAAAACTCCATAGGGTCATCATGAAGTGCCAAAACAACCTCCTTGTGCTCCTTCATGTCTGAAGCAAAATGCTCACATAACCCTTTTCCTCTCACTAGATTGGTTGTCTTGATT
This sequence comes from Torreya grandis, assembly GCA_037957365.1. Taxonomy (NCBI): domain Eukaryota; kingdom Viridiplantae; phylum Streptophyta; class Pinopsida; order Cupressales; family Taxaceae; genus Torreya; species Torreya grandis. The sequence continues at coordinate 1,994,113 of JARHVA010000738.1, read as the reverse complement.
TCCACATCATATTCCATCGCTTGTGTGATCCAACCTACCCTATTCTCATTCAAATCCCTTCCCAATAGAAATACTTTAAAACTAGGATGAGGTTCACATATGTGAATCTTGTTATTATATAATATATGCCTAAATTTATTTAGGCTCCTAATAACTGAAAGTACTTGCTTCTCAACATAAGTGTATCTTACCTCATAGCCTTCTAAACCTTAACTAAAGAAGGTAATAAATTTCTCTAAATTTTCATCATTTACTTGAGTAAGCATGGAATAAATTACCTCATCATTCCCAAAAGTATACAAACTAAAATATTTTGAGAAATTAGGACTTGCAAGGGTTGGAGCTTGGGCAATGGATTGTTTGATCTCTTCAAAACTTTCATTCCTCCTTTTTGTCCAAGTGAACACTTAATACTTCATTATCATGTAATTTAGAGGCTTAACCAAGTTAGAAAAATTAAGAATGAATATCCTTATGAAATTTATTTTTCCAAGTAAACTTTTCAAACCTTTCTTGTGTTTAGGCAAAGATAATGCCAAGATGGCACTCACCCTTTCAGGATCAATGAATAAGCCCTTATTAGAGACAATGAGTCTTAAGAGTTTGCTTTCATGGATATAAAAAATTAATTTATTTTGATTTATAGATATCCCAAACTCTCTAAACCTTTCAAAAATCTTCCTTAGGTGATTCAAGTGATCATTTGCATCCTTGGAGAAAACTGTTATATCATAAAGATACACCAACACAATGTCATTGATTAGTCCTTGAAAATCCATATCCATTACACATTGGAAAGTATCTCCATCATTATATAATACAAATTTCATCTTACTATAATCATATTTACCCCATTTAGTATTAAATTTTGTCTTATATTGGTCACTTTCTTTCACCAAAATCTGATTATACCTAGAATACCCATCAAGGAGAGAAAACCTCTCACTACCTGCCACAATTTACAAGGTTTGTTATATGTAATGGAGGGGATAATGTTCCTTAAATGAAACTATATTAAATTCCCTAAAGTCAACACACAACTTGATCTTCCCAATCTTCTTTATAATAGGGACTAAGTTGGCCAATAAAGATGATTGCTTGATAGGAAAGATGATTTTAGACTCAATCAACTTAGTGAGATATTTATTCATAAGGGGTTCAATCTTAGCATTGATTGGCATTTATATTTAATTAATAGTCTTGTAATTTTAATCTATATCTATTGTGTGTTTAGATAGGCTTGGATTAAAACCCTTCAAATCAGTATACTCCCATGCAAAGACATCACTAAACTCCTTGCATAACTCAATGAACACATGTTTCTCTTGACTAGTGCATACTTTTCCAAGTGAAAGTAACTTATCCTTAACTTTTTATAACTTATAATATTTCTCTTGTTTGTTATACATTATTACCTTCTCTTTCTTTATCTGGTCATCCTCATTAAATATGATTTTAAGAGTAACTAGGCCTTTGGGAAGCTTGTTGGATCTCAATAATTTGTCCTCCATATTGTTGTTGTAGTTTGGATTGATTCTTGGTAGAAAAATCAGAATAATCTTGTATAAAAAAGCTATTTTTTGATCACTATCAAACACTTTCCAATTAGTAACATTATCTAATATGGAGGGCCTTATAATCACCTTTAGATGAAGTTGGTTTCTATCCTCTTTTATACCTTTTAGAACATCAAATTGAGCTCCAATTTCTAAAAACATATCAACATGCTTGTTTTACTCTCTACGAATAGATGTGATGTTGAAATCCTTTAAATATTCCACAAGATCTTAAACCCTCTGCTTGTAGGACTTGAGCAAAGAGTTCTTAGTCAAATTTTTCCCTCTAACTTAGTTCACAACTAGCTCACTATCACCAAACACGTGAAATTATTTGAGACCTATTTTCCTTGCCCATTCAAGGCCATGAATTAGGACCTCATATTATACCACATTTTAGGTAAAAGATAATTGAAATTTGAAAGTGGAGTAGTATCTTTCTTTGGATGGTGAAACCAACAGTGTTCCACCACCTACCCAATCTTGTTTCTTGACCCATAAAAGAAAAGCTACCATAAACCATTCACATTATCACTTGGATTCACTAAATTTGGTATGAAATAATCCTTTTCATGCATAAAATATACCCCAAAACTATCTTATTATATTAATTTGAAAGGATCATGTTCATAATGTTCATTTCCCCACTCATTTAGATACAAATCAAAAACTCCTACAGAAGATGTTAGAGATTGAGCTATGTAAAGATCATCCTAATCAATGATGTCATAATTTAAATTTTCCACCTTAGGAATATAAGGTTCCAATTTATTATGATGGATATGTTCTGATTTATTCTTCACCTTAGTGTCATACTTTGTCCTAAACACCATGTAGGACCAATTGGCTACCAAGTATCCACCAATCTTAGCTATCAATCATCTTGACAAACAAAGAGAAAAGTATGAGGGTAGGTATTCCATAAATACATCATGAGTGATATAAAAAGTGGTACAATCATGTAAAATCGTATTTATATCTTTGACTACTCACAAGGTCTTTACAGGTGACCCATCCAATTGTAGAACTTCCTTTGCCATTGGTTCATATTTGAGGCCTAGTTTATCCACTATTGCCTTAGGCATGAATGAAGTTAATTTTCCATGATATATGATATAATTGTGTAATAATTAATCACTAATTATTAGATAAAAATAGAAAGGAGTCCCATCAAATTTCTTTGCTTATTCATCAATAGGTTGAGTTCTATTTAGTAAGACAACATTCTCATTTCTAGCTTTTCCAACTTATTTACTTACTCCTTGAAATTCATTTTGAAGTAGATAATTTTGTCTTAATATTTTTTAATCAATCCCATAATTAAATATTCATATGAAACTTATTCATCTGGTCTACAATATTGATGGAAGGATTACTCACCTTAGGAAGCTCTTTGGGAGAACTATCACCTTGTGATGTAGCTTGTGGAGGTGGAGGTGTAGGAACTAGCCTTATGCTTTGAAATCTCTAATTTTCCTGCACCTTAGGAGATTAATTAAACCCAATCACCATTGTATATGATGTATGGGTCAAAATATGTCCTTGATTGGCTCTTTGAGCCTCTTTAATAGCCCTTTTCTTAGACCTAGTGTTAGAAGAAAAACTAGTATTCATATTACTTGGATTCCCCAAGTGATTAATAGCACAACTCTCCCTTCAAATTATTTATGAGGGTAGAATCAGATTTTCATTGACCATTCTCCACCCTAATTTTAATTGGCCCTTAAAAACTTGAAACTTGGAAAGATTAATTACCTTGCATTGCCAAGGTTTGATTATGCATTTCATTTGCATAAACAACTTGTTCTTGATTTTGATTAAAGAATAGATAACATGGATTTTATTGAACCAAGTTATTTTGAGTGGGAAAAATATATTTAGAATATGAGGGAACATTAGGATTGTATCTTTGATAAGGCCTAGCTTAGGTGATTTGACCTTGTCCTTGTATATTGCTTTGAAAAGGAGGCCTATTAGTTTGCCCAAACTGATTGTCAGGTTAATATGGATTATAACCTTAGACTTGTTTCATTTTGAGGGGAAATAAATCATTAGTGACACTTTGCAACAATATTTTGACTTCATGGATCTCATTTTGAGGAGTAATAGTAGGCCTTTCTTGACTAGGCAAAGGAGCTAAGATAAGCAATGCAACTTGGCTAGGAAGCTACAAATTAGGTAATAGTAGCATTGGTGGTCTAAGAGATATTTTTCCTACTTATAAAAGGTAATTATAATCATTTATTGATATGTCATAGGAAATATGAAATGTATTTACACCCATATATTGAATTATCATGGCAATGTCACTATTAAATTCCCTTAAGTAGTATAAGAAGGCATAGTTTGGAGTAGGCCTTACAAAAGTCAAGATTCTATCCCATGTCTTTTGAAACCTAGTGTTAAAATATTACATCAATTATTGTGGTTCCCTCTTTATAGTGGTTAGTTTCTCATCTAGTGATGTTGATCACTTTTCTCTTCAAACCTCTTGGACAAAAGGTCTCTTAGCTCATCTCATATATTAATAGAGTTATGAGGTAAAGTTCCATACCAATCTAATGCTTTCCCTTTGAAAGATGATGCTAAAAATTTGATAACAACCTTATTTTGAGTAATTTTATGAATGTTACAAAAAAATTCCATATTCCTAATATGCTCAATAAGAGTGGTAGGACCTTCTCCACTAAAATATGGAACACTCTTAAGGGCTACTCCTAGAATTTGGTCATATTGGGGAAGGTTCAAAGGAGATGACCCAGTGAAAGCCACAAAAGGTAAAATTCTATACATATTGGAGTGTGACTCAAGTGTATTAGGATATAAACTCAAAAATAACTTATACTTATTAAACACAAACTCTCTTGAATAATGATGGGTATTCACAAACCTAAACCTTTTGGTAGAATATAAAGGTAGTTGCACAAACTCAAAGGGTATAACTTTAAAAATAGACCTAGTGGTCACCTTTATAATGGAAACTAAGGATTGATCATTAACTAAAGACTTGAAATATTCAATGAAATCACCAGGTACTAAATTTATATGCTCTTGTAGCTGCAACTATGCCAAGACCAACACCAATCTTAAACAATCTTCTATGACTTTATATCCCACCAAAAATGCCAAAAACTATTGACATTTGGATTTTCACCCTTGAGTAGATGCCTAGATCTCATAATCCAAGTGGAAAAATGGATACATCCCTCTTGCTATGGGTGACAATGTTGAGAGATGAATCTATAAAAGGGCTAGTTCGCTTGATGCACTCTTTGAAGCTCTTCTTTACCTATCAACTTGTGGATGAAAAGGGATTAGGAAAATAACTAATAAAACCCAAAAAGGTGATGCACAAATGTTTAATATCCTCCTACTTGAATTAATATCTATTACTTAAAGACAAACAAATCTTCTCTCACACAAAATTCACAACTTAGGATGCATCATCACATCAATGTTGCATATGTTAGATTCAAGAAGGTATTTGATACTTAGGAGGGTAATTGATTATTATATGAAGGGATATATTCATAAAACACTTATAAGATACCTATACACTTAGAAAATAATACTAACAAAGACTTGTAACAATAACCTTTTTGCACATTTGGTAGATAACCAATAGTAGGATGCTAGAAAAGAAGATCTTTCACTACACAAGACCAACAAGATTGCAATAAATACTTAATATTACAGCATGTGAGTGGAAATATCACTTTTATATTTCTTCAAGAGTATTTCAAGTATAAATTTAGCCATATTTTCCCTGTTAACTGATGGAGGCTACTCCAAAGAGCTAAAAGAATGCATATTTATAGCTTTTGAGAGAGAAACAAAGCAAAGGAAGTCCAAAGGTCACTTGGAAATGTGTCAACTTGAGAAAAAAAAGTTAAAAATTCATGAATAAGATATATGAGATGATCCATGCAATGTTAGGAGGTCCAATTGTCCATACAAGCCATGAAAATTATGAAAAGTGGCATAAAACTCTATGTTTGTGCACATAAAAATGCCTTCATAATTTTCACCTATTTAAACATCACACCACTAAATTTGGATATTTATGATGATTGGTATGAGAGGGAAGGAGTTCAAGCATGTAATTCCATGCATTGGTTCTGATCCTACTCATTTGGAAACTCCTGGAATGAAGTAATCATTGTCTACAATCTTAAAACTCCTTGTTTCAATCACCCCTCATACTTAGCCTCAAAAAAATATTTATTTTATAATGAAAATATTTGAGATGGAGTTAATTACACTTTTAAATCTCATCCATATCCTTATACCCCTCAATCTCACCTTAAAAGGGCACCTAATTTAGGTTTCCACACTTTTTACCCTTGTGTGCATCATGCCAGTTTTGACTGGCTAAAAGTATATATTTATTTTAGAAACTTAAAAAAATTTAAATAATATAAAATTACCATAATGAGTTATAATAGGTCCCTATCTTCCCAAAAAACTTTATTTTAACTTCTAAAACATCATAGACCCTACAAAACATAAAAAATAGTGAGAAAAAACACATTTTGCATATTGTCGATATAGTTCCATACATATAATTTCATGTGTGATATATTTAGTTATTCCTCTCCATGATCCAATAGGTTTCATTTCCAAAAAATGCCATTAGAATGGCTCTCCAAGCTCATTTTCCTCATTGGGTCATAACTAGGGTTTTAGGTAGTTTTAGGTGTTAAGCTTTGTTTATAAAACTTAGATGTTGAACCTACCTAGAAATTAAAAAATACTGATTTTAAGTGACCCTAATAACTCCCCTAAATCCCTATGGTTCACATTCATAGCCTTAGAAAATATATGAGTATTTGAAAACACCCATAGAGCTTGTTTTCCTCTCATTTTGCATGCTTGGACTATGCCAAGGTTAGAAATAGCTGTTAAGCATGAAATATATTAAGGGGTGTGAATAAGTATATTATATATTTTTTAATTAATATAATTTATTTATTTTAATCACACATTTAATATATGTAATAAAACTAAAATAATAATATGCACAACATGAGAGAGAGAGAGAGAGAGACCAAATTTTTACGTGGAAACCCAAAGTGGAAAAAACCATAGAGAATAATCTCAAGTATATGATTGAGCACCAACTCAAATTAAAAATTTCACAAGCACCAACTTTCAATATCACTAACCCATTTTTTGAGCACCAACACAATAACTATTTATGAGCACAAACCTATAGGAGCACCAACCCCTTAAAAATATTTGTGAGCACCAACCCATAGGAGCACCAACCCCTCTTTTTTATAAAACAAAACTATCTCTCAATGTTGCTTACTCAAAAAATGATAAAAATATACAATATCTCCTACTTTTCTCTCTTCAAAAACAAATACAAAACATGCACTCTCTTGCATACTATAAATGGCTTCTCAAGCCTTTATTTATAGCTTTCCAAATGACCTTTAGCATTCACCCTTTGTGACCCTTCAATCCTCATAAAAAATTATGCCAAACTTGCATGACCTTTTATATCCTTGCATTTAAAAAGTCATATGGTGACCCTTCATAAGCAAATTCATCCTTTCCTCTTTTATCTTTATCTTGGTAACTTTTCATATTCCTCAAAGTGTCCCTTTATGGAAAAAAGTGCCATACCCTCTTTTGTCTTCACATGGTGACTCTTGGAATTCCTCAAGATGACTCTTCATGAGAAAATGCATCCCATTCCTCTTTTGTCTTTACCCCATGTCTCTTTGACTTCTCCATGGGCCCTCTTTTGACTTATATGCAACCAAAAATATATTCATTAATATTAAATAACTATTAACACATATTAGTCAAGATACGAATATTAAAATCATCATTAAATGCAATGGGGCCTTTATCACCAATGTTATACCTTTAACATCAATCACATTATTTCCAACAATCTCCCCCTTTGTCATTGATGGCAACCTCAAATTAAAACTACCACATCCGAAAACTTACACATACTACCATTTGAAAAACATACAGTAACTCCCCCTTACTGTAATACCATGTACCTATTCCTTATACCTATTCTACACCTGTACCTATTTTTATTCTTCTCCCCATTTGACATTAATGGGAAAGTTCCTAACCTGGAGCTAACACTTAGCTCCCCTCAACTGATGTTAATCCTCAATAGTAATAAGTAAAATAAATTACTCTCAACTCTCCTATGGATACTCAAATGTGTCTTTTGGTAGTGCCTTTGTGAAAATGTCTACAATCTACTTTATATTACTGATATATTCCATCTTAATCTATTAATCTACAACTTGCTATTTCAAGAAGTGATATCTAATGGGAATATGTTTTGTTCTTGAAAACATCACTAGATTCTTTAAAATATTAATAACACTTGTGTTTTCACAAAAAATAGAAATAGGTTCATCATATTTTATCTTGATATCTTCCAAAGTTTGCTTCATCCAAAGAACTTGAGTATAACACAATACCACTGCAATATATTCCACTTCAACTATATAAAGTGATACTAAATTCTACTTTTTGCTTATCCATGATACTAAGCTATAACCAAGGAAGAAAGCTCCTCCACTTGTACTTTTTTTGTCATCCAAGCAACTTACTCAATCTAAATCTATATAAGAAACCAAAGTGAAATCTCTTCCTGTGGGATATCACAATCCATAATCCAATGTCCCCTTGATATAACTAAATATTCTCTTCACCAACTAAACATGACTATCTTTTAGAGTTGACTAATATCTTGTAAAAAAAACTTAATGCATGCATGATGTTTGGCCTCAATGCTATCAAATATAAAATACTATCAATCATAGAACTATACAAAGATTAATTTGAAATAGGTGAATCTTCATCCTTGCTCACCTTATTTCTTATACTCATTGGTGTGCCAACTGGGCACAATCCTCAAAACCAAATTTATTCAACATTTCTTTGGCATATTTACTTTGAGATATAAAAATTCTTTTATCTAACTAAAATATTTGCAACCCTAAGAAAAATAACAATTCTCCAAGCATAGACATCTCAAAATCTTTTTGCATATTATCAGAAAATTCTTTTGTCATATTTTCAATGTTTCCTCCAAAAATGATGTCATCAACATATACCATAACAATCAATTTATACTTACCTTCTATTTTGATGTAGAGATTATTATCAGTAAATCCTTTTTTGAAACCTTGATCCTATAGGTACTTATCAAGTCTTGCATACCAAGCTCTGGGAGCTTGTTTCAATCCATACAGTGCTTTCTTCAATCTACATACATGTCTACTAATATTTTAGAGAATAAATCCCTTAGGCTACTCAATGTAGACCTCTTTTTCTAGATTCCCATTTAGGAAGGTAGATTTGACATCCATTTGAAACACTTTGAAATTTTTAAACAATTCATATTCAAAAAGTATTCTAATAACCTCTAGCCTTGCCACTGGTGCAAAAGTTTCTTCAAAATTTATTCCCTCAATTTGAGCATATCCTTTACATACTAATCTTTATTTATTCCTGGTCACTTCTCCATTTTCATTCAACTTATTTTTATAAACCCATTTTATTCCTATTACATTGTGATTCTTTTGGTCAGGCACTAATTCCCTAATATCATTCTTTCCTATCTAATTTAATTCTTCATCCATTGCCTTAACCTAATGCTTATCATGCCTAGCTTTTGAAAAAGTTCTAGGCTGAATTTTGCATAATAAAGAAAAATTAACTTGCTTAGATTCACTTACCATCATTCTTCTGGTGCTTCATTTATGTCCTTGATGATGTCAATTTCATTATAATTTTTTTAAACATATTTGGATGGAGTTTTGGTGTCCTTTTTGTCCTCATTTTCATCTAATTCTTCAAAATCTTCCTCTTCAATAATTTTAGGAATGTCTACTAGATTACTGATTCTTTGTGTTCCATCTTCTTCTATCCTGACACTTGCACTTTCAACAATTTTATTGGTTCTTTTATTATAAAATTTTTAATCTTTAATTTTGTAAGAATAACTAAGAAATATACCTTCATCAACTCTAGATTCAAACTTACCAAGTTTTTCATTGGTTCTTTTTATGAAGCATCTGCTACTAAAAACTCTAAAATAATCAAATGTTGCTAGTTTGTCTTTCTATAGCTCATAAGGAGTCTTGTCACTATTGACTCTTAATAATAATCTATTTTAAATATGAACTACTATAGCAACTTCCTCTCTCTAATATTTATCTGGTATCTTGGATTCATTTAGCATTATTCTTACCATCTCCTAAATCATGTTGTTTCTCTATTTAACTACTCCATTTTGCTATGGAGTTCTAGTACTGAATAATCTTTTTATTCCATGGTCTTAAAAAAACTCAATAAATTGATTTGACATTAATTCTCCTCCTCGATCTGATCTTGGACACTTAATCTTCAAACTAGTTTCATTCTCAACTAATGCTTTGAATGCTTTGAAATACCTGAAAGTTTTTAAAATTTTCTTTAAAAATATTGCCCAAGTCATACATGAAAAATTATCAATAAGCAACATGAAATATTTCTCACCTTGAGTGCTTTGAGTTCTCATAGGTCCACACAAGATTAGGGTGAATAATCTCTAACATCTGAGTGGTTGAGTACTCTTTTGTTTTGAACCACCTTCTGGCCTGCTTCCCATGCTAAGAAGGTTCACAAAACATGTCAGATGGATTTGTAATCTTTGAAAGATTTTTGACTGCTTGATTCTTGTTGATTTTGAAAAGATTGTCAAAATTTATGTGTCCCATTCTCTTGTTCCATATCTAACTTTCTTAAATCTAATCCAAACAACATCTTTTTCCTTTGATGTATGATAATATATACAAATTATTGCATGTTCTCTAAGCATCTGCAACCAACATATCTGAATCTTTTTTTCTTAATTTCAAAAACTTATACATAAAAATTTAGTGTGTGCCCCTAATCACACATTTGACTTACACTCAAAATATTATACTTAATACCTTCTACATACAAAACATTTTAAATTTTAGTTCAACTATTATACAAACTTAGTGTACATTTTTTAGTAATTTCTGTAGTAGTATTATCTCTAAATTTCACTATGCCATCATTGATCTTCTTCAAGGTTATGAAATTTATTTTGTCTCTTGTCATGTGTCTCAAACATCCACTATCAATGAACCATGGCTTTTCTTCATTTCTTGCATGTAAAGTTGTCTGTACCAACATAGTTTTTTCAAGTTGTTTCTTTTGCCATGAACCTATCTAAACTTTCTTCTTGATGAATGGAGCCTTAAAACTTTGGTACTTTTTGATTGACTAAAACATGATTCTATAGTACTAAGCTATGTGTCTGAAGTTGTTTCACTTGTAACATATTATGGCCTCTTCATTAAATCCTAATAAAGGAAGAAAATAATTATGGCTTCTGCTTGACTCTACATGACTTTTTTCTCCTTATTTCTGAAATTGTTAGCCCTTTTTTGACTTTCTATTTTCTTACGACCAAATCCATTATAATAAAATTAGTAACCATAGAAATAGGACCTATTTGTGTATCTCTAACCTCTTTACCTTTTGTAGCTCTATTCCTTCTAGCCTTCTTTTTTTAATATGTCTTTTGTATTCTTAACTTCTTCCCTTTTTATTTCTTCTTTTGTAAGAGCTTTAGCATATCTCTTCCCTTTTTCCTTGTTTATGAAAGTAGTGGCCTCCCCTTTATCTTTTTCAAATTTGATACCTATCTTATCTGACATTGATCTTTGAATTTCTAATATCTTATTCAACATATTAGTACTATTCTCAAATTTTGAATCATTAGCTACTCTATCATTGATTGTTTTATTTATTTTCTCAAGATATGATTTTAAAGAAGCAATTTCAATAACATACCTTTCACATTCTTTACTTAATTTTTGAAAATGTGATGTTATATCTTTTTCATTCTTCTTGGCTTCTTCAAAGTGTGCTTATAGATCTTCAATTATTTCCTTAGACTCCTTTTCATTTTTCTCGATCTGGAGCTTTAATCTTTGATTCTTCTTCTCAAGAGATTTTAACTCTTATAAGGCACAAATGAGTTCTCCTTCCAGATTTACTTCAGCTTCATTTTATTCTTCTTCTTGATCATTTATACTTTTGCTTGCAGAGGCATCTTTATATATGGCCATGAATAAAATCTCATCTTCTTCTGAATCATTGACTCCACTATCTTCAACTGAGCTAGGATCTTTAGAATACAAACTCTTCTTCTTGAATCCCTTCTTGAATTTTCCTTTTAAATTCTTCTTGTATGTTGGCCTTCCTTCTTCATTGTCACCATTACCCTTAACTCGGCATTTAGCTACAAAATGTCCAATCTTTCCATAATTAAAACATTTAAAAGGTAATTTTCCTTGATATTTACTTGTGCCTTTTTTGAGCTTGCAAATGAATAGCGCTCCGTTGTTATCTTCATCATCACTAAAACTATCACTTGATTCTTGAATCTTAGCCTTCTCTTTCTTTGATGTCTTAAAATTAGCTTCTCTCTTTTAGGGTGTCTCTTGTTTGGTCTACATCTCATATGCCATAATAATACCATGTAGCTCATCCATATTTATCTTGGATAAATTCTTCATCTCTTCAATTACTAAAACTTTTGTATCATATCTCAATGGTAGAGATCTCAAAACTTTTTGTACCATAATTGATTCTTCTAAATTTTTTCCAAGACTATGAATTTGATTAACTATTTGATCAACCCGCAAAAGATAACTTGCTATATTTTCTTCCTCTTCCATCTTCAAAATCTAAAACTATATTTTAAAAGTCTGAAGCTTATATTTTTGAACCTTTCCATCACCTTTGCAAATATTCTCAAGTTTTACCCAAGTTTCATGAAAAAATTTACATTGCATAATTTTAAAAAATATTGATTCACATAAACCACATAAAATAAAATTTAAAGCTTTAGACTTATTTTCGCTTGCCTTCTTTTCCACTAGAGTAGTTACAAGTGTCTATGGCTCTTCATATTCCTCCACCACTACTTTCCAAATGTCAAATCCAAGGGCTATCAAATAAGTCTTCATCCTTATGCTCCAAAAATCATAATTTGTCTCACAAAAAAAAGGTGCCTTATTTGTATAAAAATCTTCATGTGATCCAACCATCATGCTTACCTAATCTACCTTCAAGCTGTAAAACTTTTTCCAAAAGAACTTGCTCTGATACCAATTGTTAAGAATAAAATATATTAAGAGAAGGGATGAATCAATATATTTTATATCTTTTAATTAATTTTATTTAATCACTTAATCACGCATTTAAGATATGAAATGAAACTAAAATAATAATATACACCACATAAGAGAGAGAGAGAGAGAGAGAGAGAGAGAGAGAGAGAGAGAGAGCAATTTTTTACATGAAAACCCATAGTGGGAAAAACCATAAAGAATAATCTCAAGTATATGAATGAGCACCAAATTAAATTATAAAGTTTACAAGCACCAACTTGTAGGAGCACCAACCCCTTTATTGAGCACCAACACAACAACTATTTTTGAGCACCAACCCCTTGCAAATATTTGTGAGCACCAACCCACAGGAGCATCAACGCCTCTTATGTATAAAACACAACTATCTCTCAATGTTGCTTACTCAACAAATGATAGAACTCTATAATATCTCTTCCTTTTCTCTCTTTGAAAAAAAATACAAACCTTGAATTCTCTTACATATTACATATTGCTTCTCAAGCCTTTATTTATAGCTTTACAAATGACCTTTGGCATTCACCCTTTGTGACCCTTCAATCCTCATAGAAAATGTCACCAAAATTTCATGACCCTTTATATCCTTGCATTTGAAAAGCCATATGGGTTAAACAAATGAATTATTTACTCTTTTTTCTTTATCTTGATGACTTTTCATATTCCTCAAAGTGTCCCTTCATGGAAAAATGTGCCATACCCTCTTTTGTCTTCACATAGTGACTCTTGGAATTCCTCAAGATGACTATTCATGAGAAAATGCATCCCATTTCTCTTTTGTCTTTACCCCATGACTCTTTGACTTCTCCATGGGCCCTCTTTTTAATTATATGCAACTAAAAATATATTCATTAATATTAAATAAATATTAAAAAACATTATCCAAGATATGAATATTTAAAACATCATTAAATATAATAGGGCCTTTATCACGAATGCTAGACCTTTGACATCAATGATAATATTTCCAATAATTGATCTCCTATATGTTTCTCTACACTCCAAAATATCAAAAATGTCTATTTTAATCTTTTAATCATGTGAAATTTATCCACATATCATTCCAAGGGTTATAAATGAAGATAGACCTCAACATGGTTTTAGGTCTCTTGGAAGCCTAGTGGGTTTAACACACTCCCTACCAGTCTGAGACACTTGAGATGATATAACATTATTAATATGTTTATTTTGAGTTATCACACTACATTAATTATTAAAAAACCATAAAAAATCCTCCCCAATATTTCTTTCACCACTTTTCCTCTCTTTTGTCAACTTGGCATAGTAGAACCATTCCAAATTAGACTGTATGTATGCATAACCAGGTCACTCTAAGTGATTGGAGCTTGTGTGAGTGTTATTAATAATTATTTCACATTCCATACACATCATCTAATGTTTATTTAATATCCCAAGGCTTCATCTTATGCCATTTTCTCATTTTGGCATCCTTTGCTTGATAAACCAAAGTTTTGATTTTCTTGAGTGGCTGATCTCTGAGACAAGATAGAGAGATAAAACCCTTATACCCATGGAAAAATTAAAGTTTTTTGAGTTTTATAATTTCATAATTAGGATTTATACCAAATTTTAGGTTTATATTCCCTCATTTAGGCACCTAACCAACTAAATCTTCTCAAAAAAGGGATAAAAAACCCTATTTTCTTGCATTGTTTCCCAAATCCACTTATGGATGACCTTTACAAGCCAATTTTGTATCTCTAGGTTATCTAATTTTTTTTAAAAATCTCATTTCATGATTATTTATCTCTTATAACCACCTATAACATCATTTTCTCTATATTTTCCATGTTTACCCCTTGAAGTAAGAGATTTCCTAGCTTACTTGTACAAACTGATGTCCATTTGTGAAGTGAGGAAGGTGTTTGAAAATTTGGAAAAGTTTTTAGAATTTTATGACACTTTTTAAAATATAATTCAACCTTTCATGATAATTTAAACCCTCTTCTCACCTACAAACCAATTCATGCTTCACTTTCTCCTGTCAAAACATACCTTGTTGACTAAGATAGTACCTACTTGTAGGTGTTTATCACCTATTGGAAATCCTTTAAAGATGGTTTTAGACCTCATTTATCCTTAAAATTATTATATTCTATCTTATTTAATCCATTTCTCTTTGGAAAACCCAAGGAAATAAAAAATTCATGTCAACACCACAATCTATATCAAATCCTACCTAAATGACCAGTAGGTAAGCTTTTAGGCATGAGAGAGGGTATGGACCTAATAATCAGGAGTATCTAAGGTATTTATAAGTCATATATCCTTTATAATTTATTATTATAAGTCAATCATGTTAATTATTAACCTCAAATGTCCCCTTAACATTGGAAACTCAATATGTTCCCTTTGACTAGGACAATGCTTTTTTTTACCTCTGCCTGTAGATAGAAAATATGGGTCTCCTTCATGTCTTATGATGTTTTAAAACTTATAATATTTATGAGATTAAAACACATTATTTAAAATTTCACTTTACCAAGAATCTTCATTGGGGACCAAATAGTGTTCTTACTTCTTGACTGAGGCACCTTTGTTTCTTAGGGCCTTATTATAGGTTATTTTGGCTTTGTCCATAGTGTTTATGATAGAGATAAACCCTATTCATATTAAATTTAAATTAATAATTGTTTGATAAACCTCATAACTCACATAAGGTTGATAAATTATAATTTTTATACATGTCTATGCATTGTTCCTTCATTCCACTTGTTTGACCTTTGTCTCAATCTGTATAGAGGCTGTAGGTATACCTAGGATCCTTGAGAGGTCTATGAGAATTGAATTCCCTTGTTAATAGATCATAAATTTTTCAACATTACATTCCCATTTAGGTGATCACACATCACCACATCAATTTTGAATTTACCATTTCTCATTTATAATGGAACTACAAAATTGAGTCCTATACTACCCTTACCTATAGCTTATTTTCACCTTTTCAAACTTGAAACAAAATTCAAACATATCTTAAAAACTCCTTAGGTTCACTTGAGGCATGAATAAAATAATTTTAATCACCTCTAGTGTATTTCCAACTTCAAAAGGTGATAAATCTTATTTACTATCTATCCACATTCCTCCATTGTAGATGTAGGTATAATCTTTAGGCATTTATACGAACTATGAATGCATAAAAGAGGTCATGGAACCTTTTATCAAATTAATAAATATTCCTCTATTTTATTTACATGTCACTCAACTCACCTAACCACCTAGACAAGTTTTGATGCTTCATCTTATTTCTTAAAGCAACAAATGGTCATTGTTTCCTTTAGGGTTATAGATGTTATTGAAATAAATCAGTGTGTTTTAGAGCACTTTTTATGCTCTCAAAAACATGTTACCCTCTTCATTTTGACCTTCACCTTTGGCATGAGCTCATTCAATACTATAGTCAAACCATTCCAATTGTTTAAATCTTTTAAGACTAATTGTAAGCCTATTATGGAGTACCAACATAAACCCATAGGACCTTTATTTTACAATTTTAGAGCAAACCTCCCTAAACACAGTTCTCTTGGTCTTCACACATTTTTTCATACTCTTTTTTCTCAATTGACATTTGCATTGGTTTGTCAAAACTTGATTATGTGTTCCATAACTTTAAATGGGTGTCAATACCCTTCATTCACTTCCCTTAAGAATTCAAACATTTTGCCTAGCCACTTGTAGGTGGGTATTTGAAACACCACAGTCAGGTATAAGTGCACACCATGAAACTTAAGCATGAATATTAACTTTTATGCTCTAATTCAACACTCTAACACACATTTATCCATTTATCCATTTATTAAGAAGTTAGAGTATATGCCAAACT